>JAVQJF010012884.1:0-36833 GCA_036023855.1 Gadopsis marmoratus | reverse complement strand
ACTGAACCCCAAGTTGCCCCCGGTGGAGGCCAGCATGGCAACTGTGTCCCCATCGGTGTGTGAATGGGTGAATTAGACTACTGTTCTAGCTTAGATTACTGTTACAGCGCTTTGGGAACTGTTTCGGTTGAAAAGCGCTATATAAGAAAGAGTCCATTTACCTTTTACCATGTCAGCTGTGATATACCAAAGCAATATCAAGATTAGGCTGCTAAAATTACATCAAAGCAACAACAACCTCTTATAAGGTGCAACATGTATTTTATTTACAGCACATATGTCGTTTCAGTTCATTAGGTTTTTTTTGAAAAGATAACCAAACATCAACCAAGTAAAATCAGTATCATCTTCTCACGTTCAGAAGGTGCAAAATGATGCGTTTTATATCACTGTCCCCTGAGTGGATGACACCAGAGCTAAAATACGAAAGGAAAATAAAGGATTAGACACAGGTTTAGCTTTATCTTTCACTATTTATTTATATTTGACATTAGTATTGCCGATAGTAATAAGGTCACCTCACAGTATGATTTTCCTGTGGGTGCTCACGCAATTATACATGGGTGTCTTTAAACCACCTCATTAAGGCTACTGTCCGTGAGATGTAAGCTACATTGAAAGTACATATAGGACTAGTTGAAAATCAAACAACTTAGCAATTGCAGCTAATATAGAGTTAAAGAGAAACAGAGTGACTTCCGACAGTCTACTTTTGCTTCAGTCGGAGATCTCTCACTTCTCTTGTGCCCACGAGAAAGCATCAGCAAGCGAACTCTACAATAGGCTTAGTTAGAATTTTAACAAGACCATCACTGCTGTGACAAACACACAAGTCACACGTGAAATATTTAATGAAGGTTGTTAAGTGAAAGGGCGTGGTAAATGTTCCTACTGAAACCAAAAACCGTCATAGTAATAGAGTTTAGAAGAGCCTACAATATGTCTATAAGGGTGTGGTTCTTTCAGGGTGTGAAAGCACATGCAAACCAAGTAGCATGATTCACTGACACAAACTCATTGATGGGAAAGTGTCCAATTTTTTTCAGTCTACGAACCAAACTGGGCAGGAAATCCTTGGTGTATGACTGGATTGAGACGTCACATATTTATTGTGTTAATCATGTGTTTCACTGTGGCTGAGCATTTTCACACTGTAATGTTAACTGACCCATGTTCCTGTTGTCTTTCCCAGATGTGCTAATGAAAACAGATTGTGTTGAGCTATAATCATCCCAGAATGTTTTGGGAAAAAGACAGGAGAAAACCCTGGAGAGGTTCCCAGTCTATCACTGCATTAATTGAGAAATACATTAACACCTTTGGGCAATTTAGAGTGTGAAATTCAGCTTCCTCTGTACAGCTGAAAGAAATACCACATGAACATGGGGAAAATATAGACTTATCTGCCTGCCGATTTAAAATGTGTGGTGCTCTCTAGCGACCCTGCCCTTATTGTGGTGGCAGAGTCAAACGAAAACCCATTTCCACTGATGGCAAAAGCACTGATGTTTGGGTTAATCATGGTCGGCCATCACCCACTCCAGCAGATGAATGTAGTCTATGTAAATGTGAAAGGTCTGCAATCTCAAAACACAAGTGTGAAATTGGTTATGATACACACTCTGGGAATAAATAACATTAAAATAACTATTTTGTCCAATCTCCACAGCATGGATGTGAATGAATGTGTGTATCTGTGTATTAATTAGCCTAGCCAGTGTTACTTAGTATATTGTGATCATAAATCATCAAACTTGCAATCCAGGATTTCTCCCTATGTGACATTCTCCAGCTGGGCCAATTGCACTGCTTGCTATTGACCCAGTGTAGGCAGGCCTGAGTTGTACTTGATCAGAGGATTGTAGATTTACTTTCTTTTTTTCCAAAGTTGAAATGTATTGTTGGAGCAGCTAATAATGGCACAGCCCAGTAAGTGTCGTTTTGGTAAACAGGTGAAAGACGTCTAGCCACCTATTTAAACCTGATGCCATTTTTAGACAAGTTTATTTTTTTAGGATATACCCTTTTTTTCAAAGACGTATTTAAGGTAGCCTCTTTAAGATCTTCTCCTGGACGTATTTTGGAATATCCTTTCCATAAATTACAGTGTTTGCAGGTTTGCAAGTAAGATGCCACCACAGAAATCGTGGTTTGTTTCACCTACATTTGACATTGCGGAACCTTCTTGTTCTGAGACAACAGTGCAACTCAATGAGTCGCAGTTGTATCCATTTCTTGATAAGACATAAGCTTCACGCGGGCAGGAATCCAGTGAAGGGGCATTCCCTGTTTTTTGCAACCTGCCACACTACAAAGAGCTTTGCTCAGCCAAGCCTCGACCATTAGCCAGCTGCATTGGGCCTCTGAAGGCAACATCAGAGAGCACAGTGTGGTCGAAAGTGGCTAACCAGTAACCATATTATGAGCTGAGCTCCTAAGTCTCTCTCTAAACCTTCTAGAGGTTCAAAGCAGCAGTGAGGTTTGGGGAGGCCACTCCGTCATGCTGCCATTCAGATGGCTGAGTATTGTGGTCCAGCATGACTGGATTGGCCAAATCGAGTTCATAGTTTATCAATGAACATCTGGAAACTGGGTCTGCGTGTGGATGTAGGTTCAAATGGTCAATGGTGGTCTTTGACCGTCTATCAATCCTTGTGTTCTGCGGCAGGATTTTATGAAATTGAAGCAATGACAAAAAAGCCTTTGATCTGAATTTCTGAGATTATTGTGAGCAAAAGTTGGACTGAGGTAAAGAAATGTAAGAGCTGAGCAATAGTGTGTGAGGTTGTTCCCTGAGAAGAGGTATGTGAAGAACGTCACATCACACCTATGATCCAGTCCTACAGAAAACATTGAAGAAAGACAAAAGTGTTTATTGCGTCTGGTGAAAGTTGTGCCTGTACTAAAGTTACCAAGAGCCAACAGTATTATAGTATTACCCTTTAAAAGAACAATCCTGGTTTATTGCGGGGACATTACCAGTAAATACTGAGAGATGCTGGTCTGTGTGTGTGTGTTTCCTTTATAGTCAGGCCCATCTTTCCTGTTTTTAAAGCTCAGAACATCCTTGAAATTTAAAGGAAATTTCAGAAGCCTTTCAAGTTTGGCCAGAACTCCTCCCTGAGTCTTTCATGTCATTTTTCTTCTGACCGCTGCTGCCCTTTCGTCGATTTTAAACTCTCCCTCTCTCTCTTTCCAAGACAGTAATAATCATATAATCATCCTGTTAGAGTTCTTATTGTTAATACAGTTTCTGGTAAATGGAGGACACGCACATCCTGGAACATGTGATGCCAGTGCCAGTGTGTGCCCATATGTGAATATAAGTTTCCATGTTCATGTCATGCGATCGCCATGTGTGTTTCCTTGGGGTTTTCTGCAAGTGTTATCCGCGTGTGTTTCTGTGCATGTATGTAGGCTTCTGTGAGTGTGAATACGCGTCTGTGCAGTGTGTTTGTGCTTCTGCTTTGCAGTAGATCCCTGTCCCTCCTAAAAATGTGGTTTAGATGTCCCTGATTCCTGCCACTGGGTAATTCCTTTCCAGGTTTCTGTTTTGGTAATTAACTGTATTCCTCCGAGGCAGCGTAATGTGATTGAAATAGCTAAAGAAAAGACAGAAACATTTTCTTAATTTACCCTGTGTCTATTCTCGGAAGTTAAGACGGTTGATGTGGCTTTGTGATCTGTCATTGTTGTTACTTGTCATGTTCATTTGAAAAGGCCGTAGTAGTAAGTAGACCTGAGTAGCTGTAGAACAAATTGGGCACATTAAAGTGGTCCCCACATTATTGCTACCACCTACTTACCACTAAAACAGTTTCTCTTGAGATGTAAGCCTCACATACTGTTGTGTAAGCCAGGTGGACTCCTGTTAATAGTGAGCTGCCTCATGTGATCTACCCGCTTAAGAGACTGATCCAGAGACATCGACAGAGAAAGTAAGCAGAGAGGAGGAAAGCTGAAAGAGAGCAGGAAATGACATTCCTGCAGCCTCCGTGTGTGACACACCCCACTCACCCTGCACCCTGCCTGAGCAGCTGGCCAGCTCGCTTGCGAAAGAGGCGTTGCCGAAACCCCCTTTTGTTTTTCTGGCTTTTCCCTTCTTTTTAGTGGGGCATATTAAAACTGTCTATGGCCTTTCTGTGGTCACACAATGTTTCAATTTCCTCCTCTTCACTTTAAGTCCCCCTCTCCTCTCCTCTCCTCTCCTCTCTTCTCACTGTCTTTATCCTACCATCACATCAAGGAGCCGCCAAATTAGACGTCTGAAGTCAAAGCTCTAATCATACTACCGGACCACTTTCATTCACTCAAAGAGCAGCACAGTTGTTTTCCTCAAGACAGTTACGGGAAATATGGATTATAATGTCATGCTGTCCTTGGACTGGCCTTAATGTAAGGACAGATCTATGAAGAAATACATAAAAGGTGTGTGTACTGGCCAGGAAAATTATGAGAGCTTGATTTCTCATGATGATGATACTGTATGATCATGGTAATGATCTGTAGGGGGTCCTGAGGCGTATACAAGAAAGCACTTCTGAACACTGAATTTCAGGGTAATGTGCAATGAAAAGCAATACCTTTCCTTTACTGATGGATGAGTTATACCCTCATATTCTGGTTTATAAATTAGGCCTTTTCAAATATCCCTAAACCTTCCCTTACATAGATTCTGCAAAGTGTAAAAGCCTTCAACACCCACGAATTAATCAAATTCAGCCAACAATACAAAAACATACAACATGACAATTAGCCACAGCAATCCCAGGCCTCAGTGATTTAGATGGCGTGAAAACAGACCCATAATATTATATGAAGCTTTGCATGTCAGGCAAGAAAAACCCACCAGATTTATTGAAGTTGTAAATTTCTATGTATTAGAAATGTGACAGACGGATTCAGCAGGCCAAATGTTACGTTTCTCAGTATTTCAGCTTATACTGTGTGTGTGTGTGTCTCTCTCTCTGTGTGTGTTTGGCTGTGACAGGGGAGTTTCCAGACTCCACAGACCCTGATGAATGGGTCACTGTGTGTCCGCGCATGTGTGTGTGTGTGTGTGTGTGTGTGTGTGTGCGGTCAAGTTTAACATTTGCACACTTGTTTTCTCATCAATGCAAAATATTCTCCCCTTCAAAATACTGATCTTTTCTCTCATCACTGTACCATCCAACAAACACACACACACACACACACAATCAACATTTTCTCTGCTGGATGTCGCTCTATCACAACATCGCACATTCATTTCATGTGCACTGTGTGATTCACCAGAGCTTATTATTTCACCTGCCAGACGTCCCTTCTCCTGTCATGCCATGGATCATTTCTGACCCCAGAACATCATCAACCACTGGTCCATTTGATGACTCACACCCACCTTCTAGTGGCAGTCTGCTCAGCCTCCAGACACGCGACCATGACTAAATATCAGCAGGATTCCAAGCTACTGTGGCTACCCAGATTAACAGGCTAAGACTTGCAGAAACCCTTAAACCCCAGTCAAATATGATGCATTGGGGCTAAATATTACCAAAGTGATTTCTGCCCGAAAGTGATTATCCTTGTTCTAAATGAAGACCATGAATCTGTGCGAGGGTGGGATTTGATTCTGCCACCAATGACGAAAACTAGCTTCAGTTGTTGCACTGCAGGACTTTATTTGTTACCGAGTCCAGAGTTTATTAATCTACTGCAGCTCAGTGAACCATCTCCTTTACATTTGAAGGTTTTTTTGCAACATTGCTGGAAACAGTCAGAGATTTTGTTTTTGCTGCCATGCTGCAACTTCAACTACTCCTCTAAATGCGTCTTCCATTTTAACAAATACTATCCTGCAAACAGACAACAGTGAGAGACAGAGACAAAGGACATAGAATAGGATTAAGTGAAGGAGAACTGAAGTGAACTAAATTACATTAAGAGGATCATCGCAGAAAAATTACATCTGTGTGTGTGTGTATATATATATATCTTTTGTGTACTTCTACTTATTTGGTCACTTGAGCACTCCCTATGTTACCCATACATACCTCCATACATTACTCTGTACATTACTCTGTACGTTACACCATATGTTAAGCTAAGACAAAAATATAAATATTTGCACAAAAGCTGAAGTCACAATAAAGTTTATATTTCCTTGATCAAAAAGTGTTTGAGTTTGGCTTAAAGCTTTTCTCAGATGAATAACTTATATCACTGGTTTCCTTGGTTCATCCTTTGTGAGGACCTTTCAAAACCCTCCCTGTTTTTCTTTTTCTTTTCACTGGAGCAAGGTTCTGTTTGTCGCCGAGCATCCCGGGTGCATCTTTGGTGACCTCTCTGGTCTGCTTTGACGACATAATGTTTTCTCCCTAACGGTCCCTTTCTCCCAGACAACCTCACTGTAGCGTTGCCAGCGCTCTGTCTGCTCCTCTCATCAGAACCGTTGAGACTAGAACACAGTCGTGCTCTGTCCTCCTGCTTTTACTTTGGCGCTCTGTTTATTTCTCTAACAGGACAGTGACAGATTTAGCCCATCAGACAAGAAGGGAAGGAGACGGACTGGCAGAAGAAATGAAAATAAGTGCACATGTGCTACAGGAAGAAAGTTGGGAAATGGTAAAATGATAGAGAAAGAACGAATGGAAGAAAGTTATTGCAGTTCCTGTGTCTCTAATTTGTCAACTTCCAGAGAAGTTATAAATGGTCTTTTGTCAATGCAAATGGGTTGAACAACTGCTATGAGTGTGTGTATTGTTAGAGCTATGGTAATGATGTCACTGTGTCCCAGTCAGAGTCTAAACACATTAACATGAGAAATCTACTGGTAAATGGATGACAGACATCAGCGTATGAGATGAAGATGTGTGAAATGTGTTAAATTAAAGGCCCTGAGCTACGTCCTGCGAACGATGAGGTCCAACATTTCCTACATAAGAGAATGCTGTATTTGTGTTGTGTCTGTGCTCCTCTCACTGGTTTGAAGTGGACACGGTTCAGCTGAAAAAGGATTATGTCACATACACGGACCAGTCGAAGGTTTAGCAACATTTGAATCAAAATGTGTTCACAGTGGGGAAGGTGTTTGCTAATGTTGCTAGCTACTGTCAATCAAATCTGATCAGATCACACCACCATGATGCAGATTATCTGAGGTTTTAAGTGTTAAACTTGTAAATAATAATTGTGGGTGTTTTTTTTATTTAAACTTCATTTAATTATGAATGTGATATAATAGAGAGATTCCTCTTTAAACCAAGTTTTCGGGGACTATAAAAATGTAAGATTGGGTGAATGATTAATGTATATTTGCACCGAAAGTAAAGTGAAGATTAGTGTGAAAAGAAAACTGTTAAATAAAGAGATTAAGATGAAGGAAATAAAATGAGGGTTTAATTAAAGATAATGGAAAGCAAATTTTAAGAGAAAGCTGTGCTAATAAAGAAATAAAAAAACTCATCATAAATTGAGTCTTTCAAATCTCAAGATGAGAAATTTGGTTTGTCAAATGTACAAGAACATTAATTTGAGCTCAGAAGACATTAGCCTGACATTAGTTTGTGTTACTATGTCCAGCTGACTTTCTGACTCTTGTCTTTAACTTTCGACTCAAATATTCATCAACATTTCAACACATCCATGCGTTACCTCCTGTGAACAAATAGAAGTCCATTGTGGAACAGTGGAATGAATATAATGTACATTTTATCTCAACAATGATCCAACATGTGGAACATTTTCACACAGACTAAGAGCTAAAATCAGTCTTGGCTCAGCCTTTCAAACCGGACTGATTTTCCTCAGGTGGTGAGAACTTTCAGCACAGCATGTGATGTGAAGATTTAAATACAAAATCTCATTACCACATGTTGTGGTGAAAAGTAGCTCACTATGTTTCTGCGTCAAACAGCACACGCCTATGTGTAAAATCTGACACATTCATTTCAGGATATGGAAATCTCTTCCAAACTGAGGTTGTAACAATTCTTACCCTCTACATATTTATTTACAGCTTTTGTCAGTAAGAAACTCTTATTGAAACTCTTCACATTAGTCATTGAAACATATTTAAATAGCAGTCCCTGATTCTCCCGCCCATGTCTTGAGGTCCACTTAAAATAGTGCCCAGAAAAATAGAGCAAGCTGGTGACCAATATGCTGTTTAAAAATTATGATTTTATTGAGAATAGAAAGTATTCCAGGAGTGCAAAATTGTCCAGAATCCTAACCAACAGCAGTATAATCCCAAACCCAGAGCCGACAGCATGAATGGACATTTATATCACAGTTCCAATGTTCCATAAAATCAATCATCCATCCCAATCCGCTTTTCTTTCCTGCCTTACCCCTCCCTTCCTGCTATGTGCCGTATCATATGTTCCACCATATGCCCTGGGGAGAGAGAATATACGCAAACTTTCATCTGTAAGTGACATGCTGTCATCGCTGTTTGGGTGGAGGGAGAAGAAGGAGCAGGAAGATGGAGAGAGAAACGGTGAGAACCAAGTGAAATGTAGTCAGCGATGACACCTCTGGTTAAGTGTGGTGGGAAACACACAGAATATGCACAGATAGACAGTAAGATCTGTTTGTGGGAGGTAAATTTTTCCTAAAATGTACAAATCCATCATTACGTGTTACATGCAATCGGTCTCGTCGATTGGTAGCTGTAAGTGTACCAAAAGACAAGCAAGCTTGGCCTCTGTATGTAGTGTCTCAATGAAGATGCAAGGACAAGAGAGGTTCTTCAAGTAAAGTTATGTCTGGTGGCTTTAGGTGCTGGTGAGTGGGGGCTGTGCACTCTGGAAACAGCTGGCCTTCGAAGTGTTGCAGTCCCACATTCTGACAACATTGAAGGCAAAGATGAGCACAAGTTAGTCCAGAAGGAGGAATCTGAAATCTGAGCCAGTGGGATGATGGAAAGAAGAGCAAAGAGCACAGATGAGAGGAGTACATCACAATAATTACCAGAGCTGTCTGTGATGGCCTACCAAGCCCTTCAAACCTCTGGAGAAAAGTTGATTCACCATCAGGACCCTGAGCCAGGGAAAGGGATCTAAAGCACGACACCCTCTGCTGAGCACTGATGAAGGGAGCTCATGGTGGCACATTGGCCAGCAGAGACCGTCTGTAGTGCCATGTGCAATAGAAAGCCAAGAGAACCATGGTAGTGATCACAAATAGAACATAATTGTTAACAAGACCATTTGTGAAACTTTGCCTGGTAAGGATGTTGCCTTTTTGCCTGGGACATGTAGCTTTAACATCAATCTTTCTGTCAATCTAGCACAGCATCATGTAGTATATAACCACCAAGTGTATATTTGAGATCCAGCAAGATTCTAATTTAAACAAGTCAGCTGGAAACAATGTTTTCAACAAACTCATGGAGTTAACAGTAGCTTAATTAGCTCAGTAGCTACAGCTGATTAGGAATGAAAGACAAAATCAGTATTCACTGCCTAGAAATTTAGTCATTAGGCTCATTTCATGAAATTTGAAGAGACAAGTAATAGGAAAGATACAGCAGGAATGGAGCCATGGAAACAGAAGGAAAGAGACAGAGGAAAAAACATGATGAGTTAGTGGATGTGCATATGATGTCTGCAGATGGTGTTACCTTTTACTGGCTCTGTCAAGTTCTTAAAATACCTCCTCTCGGTCAAACCCTGCCATTTTTTTTCTCAACAGTTATTTAGGCTTTGGATGGTAGATCTCAGAAATTAGAATAAATATCCAGTAGCCTACTATTTTGGTGCGTAAGAAACACAGATCAAGTGTCCTTTTCAGTTCCCTTTAAGGCAACTAGAGTTTATTGATGTGGATTCTGTGTTTGACTGTATGCTGTACATATATATTATATTTCTGAACTCCTGCTTTTGCAAGGCTGTGTGTGCATATTCACATGTATGAGTGTTTGTGTATGAGGATGAACTTCTTTTCTGACACATGGGACAACTTAATACTGATTTATGCCTTTTTGTCTCTGTGCAGTGAAGAAAACCTTTTCCCTCTTCACCAGAGAGGGAACAAATGAGAGAGAAAACACAAGGAAAAAATACATTTTGGAACAATGGCAAACGGGGACTATAAGTAAAACAAGATTAGTGTTATCTGATCTTAAAAATAGACTTTGTATGTAATAGCTCTCTGTTGTATAATAAAGGAATTAAAGGAGACACAGAGCAGAACCAAATTCACTGAGTCTCAAACATAACACACAGGAAATCCTGCAAACCAAAAGAAAACACAATAAGGGGTTCTTTTTTGACAGGTGACTTTCAGACAAATTCACCTTCTTGTAGAGAAATCTACTTTTATGAGGGGATTCCAAAATCCCCTCTTTGAAAAGACTTTATGATGCGACAGTGAGTTTGGAAAAAACAAAGCCCATTGTGTATGGATACATACACAAATGTCACATACACACAGGCTGTTTGTGTTGTTGTGCTGTTTGTCATTATGCATATGTTATTCATATTTAAAGTTAACTGTTTTCACACAAACCCTTAACTACTTACACCCGTGTGTATGTCAAATACTAATTTTCCTGCTTTACCAAGGTGAAAAGCTTCTTAAAAAGCGCCTTGTGATTCCATATTTGCCAAAATAAAAGTCTGGTGTTTAATGGATACATTTCTATCATAGGTGACAAAACAAAATGGGAACTTGCAAGCCCCTTGAGATAAATTTGATGGACCAACATTAGACCTTATCTAATCTGGTCCCTACACGCCAGGTCAGGCAGTATACAGTGCTTCTTGCTAATGGCATCAATATCTTTTTTTAACAATTCTCACTTGGAATCAGTTCATTTCAGCTACAAACCATCAAGAATTTGCCTCTCCACCCTTCCTCTAGTCACAGTTTAACAGTTCATCCTTTGGTAGGATTTATAGGATAACTGTGAGAGCACAAGGCAGAGTAGGTCTTTCTCGCAAACTGTCACCAACGTGGACCCATATTTCAAGCAGCCTTTCAAACCGCACATCACAGTTTCGAGCCACACATCATGATCTCGGCCCACACATCATGGTACAAACTGTAATACAGCCTGCCGCCTGCCCCACCAGTGTAGATAGACCATGGATCATTTACATACAACAAACTGAAGCCGTAGAGGGGCGAACAATGTTTGTGTTTTCATGTAGTCACACAGCAGAAAGGTGAACAAATCTGTGCTGCATACATGAAATGAACGCTCATGGCTTCTGTTGTAACTCTGAATCCCGCCAAAGAATATCAAATCCATGCTGCAGACACACACACGTGCACAGACACACGCACACACACTTGCAGGACTAGCCGTGCCTAAAGCAACAGTAGTGGCTCCAACCTCAATCTTCAAAAGCTGCTCCAGCCTTCTGTTGTCATTCCATAAGTCATCCACCACCAATTAAATTTTCTGTGTCAGTGATTTATTCTGTGAAGAAAAAGCCGTAAAAATAAAGATCTCTGTTTGAGTCCAAGGACTTCTAGTAGCCGCCTGTAAAAGTTTTATTTTTGTATTCTGAAAAATAACAAAACAGCATATAAGTCACTGAACATCTGGAGGTATATTTGTAGTATCTTGTCATTTTAAAATCTTGTGTTTTGGGAAAAAACTGTTTAAAGTTTCTTTTTTTTACAACCTGGGTCTTTGTTATTGTTAGAATTTATGACCGTTATGATATGACTTCATAGCCTAGTCCAATGGGGACAAGAAAGTGAGGTGAAAACGCATTAATCATCTTGTTAAAACAGTAATCAATAATTTAAAAAAGGAATACAGGAAATCCAGAAATGCACTACAATAATAATACACTGTAATGCTACATTAAGCAATTTTGCAATGCAGCAGCTCCACACACCAGCAGTCGTTATAATCAAAAATTGTGATAGTGTGCTGTGCTCAGAGAAGCAAAAAACATCTAAATTTGGTGATTGCAGCTTTCACCCGATGGATTGCTCTCACAATTTGGCATGTCATGGAGAGTAAGAGTTCGTATCAGACACCGGGAATGAATTTGCAGAGAAGAAGGTGCTTCTCTCTGCTGCAACCACTTGCTGTCATTTATACTCATACAGCAAGTGCATTTTACACCAACATTTCCTAATTTTCCAATACCTATGAGAAGGTGTTTACTTACTGACTGCTGTTCTTAAGTACAATTTTGATGTACGGCACTTGAGTTTTTCCTTTCTCTACTACTTTGCACTTCTTTGCCACTACGTTCCAAAGGAAAATATTTGCTCCACTACATTTATTTGACAGCTGTAGTTACAGTTACCTTTCTGGTTCATATTTTACACATAGGCCTAGAAAACAAATCATCAAGTTATAAAAATATAATTGCATTGTTATAGAGTAGACTAGACAACAGTATATAAAATACCATATCTACCATATTACAGTAAAATACAGCTTTCACAGTGATGCAACAATACTAATAACCAATGACGTTTTGATAAATACATTTTGCTGCTAATACCTTTGAACTTCCACTTAAGTACAATTATGAAGTATTTCTACAGTGTGTTATTACAAATTTTATTTAAGTGAAATAATTCCTCTTCTGCCACTGCAGTTTACAAATGAGACAGACTGTAAACTCATAGGTGAGCTGAGGTCACCTTGTAGTCAGACTGTGAAAAGTGGTTATACATATGTGTCTGTGTCTGCGTGTGTGTGAGATGTTGATGTTGAAATCAGTCATTCAGTCGCCCTCCAAAGACTCAGCGTGAAACAAACAGGTTGTGCTGCCAAGACACTGATGTAGAAGACCGGGAGCCTTTTAAACTGCAACCAAACCACTTTCACAACGTGTTCAAGGGAGTGAGGGGAATTCTCCAAAAACCTAACTTGTCCACAGTGACATGAAATCACCATTAAGGGTTTCCCATCATCTTATTTTCTGTTTATTCCATCAAACTGTACATGGGCTGTGTTTAACGACTGTTACATTGACCAAAATGACTAATTGGATGAATCAAATAGCCAAAAGAACCATTTCAATGAATAAATATTCCGTGCGCTAACCAATAATTACACAAAAGAAACTTAGGGACAGGATACACAAATTGTAAAATGATCTTGCTTTCAATATGTATTTTTTATAAAACTTTAAGCTGTATTTAATGTGTTGTTATAGTAACTGGCCCATCAGCACATGCTCACGCAAGACAATCTGACAAGGAAGAAAGACACAGTTTGTTCTTTTAATCACCTTATCCAACAGCTGACAAGGTGATTAGCACCAAAATCTGTCTGTGTCTCTGGCAGCCGGCTTTGTCTGGTATGCATACCCGAGTACAAAATGTTAAGTAAACATCGGTGGTTAGCAATATCCTAAAAGTGAGACCATGTCCACATTCATGCATATAGAGGTTTACCCAAAAAAACCATATAGACCTGTATATACTTGTAAATCACCATTTTCACCAAATGATGATTTGAAAAAGTATCATTTAAAAATGTCAAAAATCTTTGAAAGAAAATGTTGATCTAATTGTTTTAGCTTGATCTGTCTTTGCTGAACATTAAGGTATTGATATACTACTGAAGGAAACAATTTAGTATAATGGGATGTGTGTTTAACTTTGTTGATTCCACAGTTGTTACTTGTTCTTATGCAGTGGTTATTTCCAAACTTTTAGGTGTAATTGAGACACTCAAACAGGACGAATTTAAGCTCAAGTCAATCATTGAAAACAGGAAGGATTTTTAATAATAAAGTGCGACCACAGGTCTGGATGAGGTATACTATAAAAACAGTGTGACATCCAAAGCTGTAAGGTGGAGTCGTGAGAAGCGGTGAGGATTCTAGAGATGGTTTTCTCAACACCCATCTGACTCATATTATTTAATATTGCCAGCTACTTGCACACGACAATTTGCGGCTTACAGCTCCCTATCTAATCCAGCGCTTCACCGAGAGTGAGATAAAGCTCTTTGCGCAATCGATCTTCACTCCAAATGGTGCCTTAAATCCCAAGATACGAGGGGTTTGTAATCTCAGTGAGATCAGAATTTGATTAAAAGATTTCTAAATTTCTTATAAGGATAAATGTAGTAGTGTCTGTGTGTGTTGATAGTATTAGGCAGAATTGCCTCACTGTTTGTTGTCAAGGAGGGGAAAATGATCTGATATGTTTGATTTGTTACTGGAATAGGGTCTTATGTTGGCAGTGCCTTCACTGTGCTTTCAAAATGAATTTTCCTCAAAACAATTATGGAATAATTTGCATTATACAGCAATTTCTAGTTTTAAAAGTAGAGTAGTTGGCTTTTCTCAAGAAAACTACAACACTTTGAAGATGTTAAATCACAGTCATTGCAAAAATATTCACCACAAGGCTGTTTCAAATCAGTTGTGGTAAGGATGGTGAAAACACAGCCAGTGATTTCAGTGCCAGGTCTTATAGACCAAAGGTAATAATGATGGTGGTTTAGTTTATCATTCAGTACCGCACATGCTCTCTCACTTCTAGACGGTGGGTGGGTTTATCTTCACCTATGAATGTCTGTCTCCAATATATTTATCTGTCTGTCTACCTGAATGTCTCTACATGCAGCGCAGTGCCTGCCCACTCCCTTCTAAAAATGGATGGGGCTTTTAAACTCAGACGAAAAATTACTTTGTTTCCATTTATAGGGTTCATGGAAGCTGATCAAACTTCCCCCGGGGACTTTCTCTTGGAAGTTGCAGCTCAAACAATGCAAATGACAGTAAATAAGGCCTCACATCTGTACATCATGCTGCAATGGTTTTAACAGCACATATACATCATACATACATTTAATATTTGCTGTTTTTGGCACTCTGAAGTATCAGTTTCAAGTCTGAGTCTTTTCAACAACTGGGCAAGTTGGAGAAAAGCACATTTCTTGAAAATGGTAAAAGAATGTATATTCTGTGCAGCGTTTTAGCAGTTTATATAGTGAGGCGTGCTTTATTTTTAGATTTCATAGAAAGAGAATACAGTTTCAGGCTTTTTCCCCCCACACCCCTCATTTGAATAGCTGGTTAACATTTTACTACTATGACAACAAAACTGACATTTGATATACTGAAGTTGGTCTGTTCAACATAGTCCCATCATATTTCATGGCATGAGCACAAACTGGACCTCATTATGAGTTGTGAACATGATGTAACTATTACATCCATCACTTGATTTTCACCTGTGTGTCACATACTGTAGATGACAGACAGGTTAAAGAATGGTAACCAGTTAAAACAACTTTGGTTAGGTTCAGGATTAGGTTAAAGCAATACAATCTAAGTTGAGGTTTAGCAACAAAACAGTTTATTTTAGGTTGGGGAAAGCCATTGGTCATGGTTAAATGAAAACTTCTCTCAGTAGAATACTTCCTGGAAGAGCTGGGAATTGAACCGAAGTCAGCAGAATTTAAGGCAGATGTAAACACTCATCCATCACTCCAACCACAATGCCATTTCTTTCCGTCACACTGTTTCCATGTCAAACAAATGACCATCTTTTCATGGGGAGGAGAAAAATGCCTCCTTCGTGCAGGTACCACTTACTTACTTTTTAAGATATCACTTCTCAAAATTTCAGAGGACCAGGCTTGTCTGTAACAGAGCTGGACAGAAGATCTGAGAGCCTGGGCCAAACTACTGTAGGTCAAAACCTGTGTCAATATAGTGTCAAAGAGAAATGTTAGACATCTGCGGTCATACAAAGTTGTTACCTGTATATCTTAGCAGAATCAAAACCTAAACTTGTTTTTGATATCTTTTTTTTCTGAAATTGCTGAATTGGCCACTGGCCTGCACAACCTCAATCATCTAGTTCTTAGAAGATTTTTGTATGTGTAGCTGGTCTCAACAATGGGAAGGCTTGAATACGTAGCTTATACTGGCATTTTCATTGCTTCCCCAGTTATTAAGGCCAGGGTTAACAACTCTATTTCTTAGAACCCCATATACAGGTCAACTGTAAGCTAGAATACCATGAGACAGGATTTATACAGATGTTTTGTTATAAGGTAAAGATGAAATTGGCAAAAATGGCATGTCTTTTTACCTAATTTGTAGATTTCTGAAAACAATTTCTAGTCTATAGTCCATATTTCTTAGATGAATAATAGCATCCAGGCAAAAAGTGTGTTTATAATTGTTCTGACAGCCACAATCAAAGGCGAAGTGAACAGCTGGCCATCATAGAAAGAAGGGAGACACAATGCTGTTTAAATATATAATGTCGCACAGTGAGTCTGGTTTAAGGAGTGAACTGGTCTTAATGCTGCGCACTCTATGTTACATCCCATGGTTATTGTTTGTCTTTCCTGTTTTGCTTTGAACAGTCTGCTTGTCTTGTCTCTTTATTTCCTGCTCTTGTGTGTGATTTATTAGCCACACCTGTTCCCCTGTGCTCATCTACCCTTGATTCGTCAATTCATACTATTTTGTGCATCTGCTTGCCATGTGCTTAGGTTCTGTGTTCCTAATTTGCCTTGTGTATGTCCCCTGTGCTTCTGTCTCCAGACCTGGACTTACCCTGTCTTCCTGCCTGCCTGCCTACCAGTACCTGCTTGTAAGCAAACTAAGTACAAATAAACCATTGAACTGTTCCAGTTTGCCTGTGTTATCTGCATTTGGGTCCTTTCCAGGCCTCTGGTACTTAACACAGTGACATTCTGAGGAACATTTAGATGTTTCTGCTTAATGCAAGCAAGGTTCTTCAGGACATGTGCTTTCATTTTAAAAGCCAAAACCAGCTGTTTTTGTCCCCAGAATGCCAGAGAACTCCTTTTTTTTTCTGTCTGTTTAATAGACTGCCAGTCTCCAGGGTGTACTCTGCCTCTTGTCCAATGACCTGACCTTGGCTTAAAAAAACTAACAAATAAATAATATGGATAGGTGGCATTTTGGAACATTAGCAATTAATCTATGAACACTTTTAAATGTCACTTTACCACTTTTTTTTAGATTTTTTATTTAGATTTTTTATTGTGGAAGGATGTAACCTTTGCACTATTTGTCACCAACCACTAGAGGAGAGTCGGGTTGCGAGGGGCTTTCCTTTGCTGCACTGGCCCGTGACCCACGGGGACCCATACTGGCTCAAATAAGCAGTTTGTGAACAGCACGATGTTCAACAATGGAGTAAAATGAATGATTATGGTTAAAGTTAATATTTTTATACCTCAACATAGACCTTAATTAATCAACGATTTAATGCACCACCCAGCAAGTACACTTAGTGAGCCAAATCCAATATACCTAAAATGTTGCTGACCAACAGATTCTGGGTCTGGCTAAAATGCTTATGGTGACTTCTACATTTATTTAGGGACCTTTAGTGAGGAGCACACGGCTCTTACTGCTAATTCTGATCATCCAAAGCACTTATTCTCTAAGGCAAAAATGATTATTCACTAGCTTGTCTGTGTACTGCACAATTTCAATATTTCTTTTTGGTTATTTTTGTGTAACTGCATGGGTTTTGTCCTCTATTCTGGTCTGTTCTAGTAAGGCTGTACTGAGAAAACCTGTATATTTTTGAGTTGAAGGCTGTTGTATTATATGCTGCAAAGTGCCTGACTGTAGAAAAGGAACTATAATTTCGTGTGGACATTTGTGCCCAGTGATGCGGTTCACACCCAGGTCAGACATGACAATATTCTGTAAGTTTGCTTATTTTACACAATTGTGTTGGGAGTAGGGTTTCTTTTGTTTTTTTAAAGCAATTACAATGAGTAAAACGGGGAAATCATCCTGTGGGAGGAGTATTTCATGGGAAAAGACGAAGAGATGAGTTTTAAGATGGATGGTGGGATGCGAATGTGTTATTTTAACCACATTGAGAGGGTCTTTCCACAATTGGTTAACACAGTAGAGGAGTTTGGTGCGTCAGGCTGACCCAAGACCTAGACTTTTGCCCTTGTGTCTAATTTTAATGAATCTGCTCGAAACGTGATTTGTTCAAATGCTAGGAAGTTAAAGCATCTCATGACCTAAAACGTGTCACAGTACATAAGTTTATATTAGAGAATAATACTGCTTACATTGTATCAGTGAACACTTTGAAAACACAGATGATTCAGATTAAGCTGTCAATGTGCAGTGCTTGTCAGTGTTAAAAAATGTTGAATATCAGATTTTGTAATTAAACTTCTCATTTGAGGTTTGTTGCCCTTCTGATTACCAAGACCACCAGTATTCATTACTGACTGCTTGGGAAGTCATCAGGGCACACAGAAGATTAAGCGGCAACTGAAACGAGACTTTAATTAATTCCTGGTGAGGATCATTCAGTGATGGTGAAAATCATCTGACTCACTTCCTTAGAAAAGTTAAATCATAAAAACAAAAATACACATCAATGTGAGAGTTTGGCTGTCACCACAGTTTGTTGCATGCTTTACTGCTCTCCCGGGAATGAACTTTGTCTGTGCCTGAATCCTCAGCAAATACAAGGAAACACAGGCAGCATAATCACTTCCACAGAAGTTACTGGACCAGTTATGACATTCACTCTTTACAGAAAAATGTATGTGGTTCAGAGCAGAGGTTAGGTAAATATTGTATATGCCGAAGATGCTGTTGGCACAATACACTGTTGACAGATTTGTCACTGATACACATGTGGGCAGTTTATGTTACTTCTGCTGTTTTAAAATACGAATGGTACTTATAGTGTTGTAAATGGCTTTTTAAGCAGAAGAAAAAACAGGCCTGTTTTGTGGTGTGGTAACCACTATGGAGTCAACCCTCAATCCAGGAGTGTGAATCACTTTTTTAATTATAGAATGCAATCTAAACCACATGTAAACAATTAGCCTTCAGGATAGCAGGGCTGTTCCTATATATGTATGTGTATGCGTGCGTGTGTGTGTGTGTGGTTTGTGGACATAGTGTAAGAATGTTGCACTTTCCCAAACCCTGACAGAAACAGCATAACAGAGAAAGTCCACAAAAACTGAAAAGAAAATCAATAACTGATGGTACACACAAAATACACTATCTACTACTGCACAAGTGAGCTTATTATGTTTAGGTAGGTTGGCTGAGCATACATCAATACAGTAGTTAAAGATGGTCAGACACTATGTCAAGGAGTTTCAAGTACAGGTGGCAGGAAACAGGACCCAAACGTAGACAGCACAGGCAGACCGGAAACAGTTCAATGATTTATTTGCAGTCAATGAGCTTACATGTGGGTACTGGTAGGCAGGAAGACAGGCAACGGGTAAGTCCAAATCCAGAGACAGGAACATTCACAGGGCAAAACAGGAGCATGGAAACTAAGTACATGGCAAGTATTACAAGCAGTCCAAGCAATAGCAAGCAGTGGAACAAACAGTGGTGCAAACAGTATGAATCAACAAAGGAAGGGAACCGGTGTGTGTGTGTGTGTGTGTATATATATATATATATATATATACACATATATAAAGGAACTAACGAGGGAATAAGAGCAGGTGAGCACTAGGGAACAGGTGTGGCCAATAAATCAGACACGAGGGCAGGAACTGGACAGGCCTGGGAACTGGACAAGGGCTAAGCAAGAACCTTCAGGTGGAAAGCCTGGAGACAGGGCAGAGGCCAAACAGGAACCATCAGGCAGATGGCCTGGAGGCAGGACAGATGAGTGGAGCCACTCTGGAGGCCAGCGACGAAGACGCGACCACACTGAAGTTGGTCGACGAAGCTGGAGGTCAGGAAGGGAGGCAGAAGAGGAACTTGTGGGTCCTGTAGCACAGATACTTGTGGTTTTGTAGAACAGGAATAGGAACTGGAGGCTGCAGCTGGATTGGATCTGGTGGTCGCTGCAGCTCACAGGGACAGGGATCAGCCCGACCGCCAACTCAGGAACAGGAACGTAGGTCGACCTGGCTGCAGACTTGGGAACCAGGAACAGGTGTCGCCCAGACCATTGACTGGGGAACAGCAACAGGAGCAGGTGTCGCCCAGACCAACGACTTAGGAACTGCATCAGTGGTTGGCCAGACCACCAACTGGGAACGAGGAATGGGAGTTGGCAGGGCCACCAACTGGAAACCAGGAACAGATGTCGCCCGTACCGCCAACCGGGAACAAGGAGCAGAAGTCGTCCGGACCACGGACTCGGGAACAGGATCAGTGGTTTCCCGGACCACAGACTCAAAAAAAGAATCAGTGGTCGGATTGATGTCGACCAGACAGCCGACTGGAAATCAGGAACACGGAATAACCAGTCTGTGGCCTTGGGCAGCGGAGACTCAGTAGCGCAGGGCCGTGGAGACCCCAAATGGTATCGGGAGTCATGACCACTGCGTCTTCTGTGGCCTCCACAGGACCTCATTAAAATGTCCAAAAAGGTGCCCTCAAAGGTGGCCACTGGATGTCTCGAACTCTCTATAGAATACCTGAGGAACTTAAAGAAGGCGAACATCGGGATTGCTGGCACAGGAGAAGCAAACTAGAGGCTAGCCGGTCCTGGCTTGAACAGGTAACTGTCCGCTAGGTCAGAGACTGGTTGATTCATTCTGTCAAGGGGTGCGAAGTACAGGTGGCAGGGGAAAGGACCTAAATGACGGTGGGCGGCTGTGGCTAAGAAGGTAGAGCAGTTGCCCATTAATCCCAGGGTTGGTGCTTCGATCCCGGCTCCTTTTGCCCACGTGTCGAAGCGTCCTTGGTCAAGACACTGAGCCCTAAGTGCTTAGATTACTGATAGAGCGCTTTGGAAACCGTTTCAGGTTTGAAAGGCGCTATATAAGTAAAAGCTCATTGTTTTGGTTTTCTCACCCCAACTTTAATGTTTAGCTGGTGAACAATAGGTAACATTTAGCAACATAAGAGCCAGATGTTAATTTTATGAGATGGACACAAATAAAGCTCAAAATGAATACAAATGTTGCTCTGCATCTGCTGGATGTGTAAATAGGCAACTGTTGGCTAACAAGTGCCCCAAAAAATAAATGATCAAAGTCCATCAAGGCTACAGCCTTTCTCCCCTTTTTAATGTCAAACAATAAATATCCCCATATTAGTGTTGATGTCTATGCTTGTTGTGTAGCCACCACATATGCATTTTTTTAACAATGTTCTCCACACAAACTCACTTACTGTGCATTGGTTGTTTCTTTGAACTGTCATTAAACAAGTCGCACCAACAAACCAATCCTTTGTAAGTGACACCAAAAGAGCCAGAGCCATAAAAGAGCTAAAAAAAAAAGAGAACGCTCTCAACATCAGTAAATTCCTTAGCAGGAACGATATAGACTTCGAAGTTTGGAGCAAATAGTGGTAGAAGCCAAAAGAAACTTTTGTCAGACTCTCACTGATATCAAGTGTGTGAGGCCTGAAATATTTTCAAGCCTGTGTGTGTGAGGTTTAAAATGTTTTTCAAAGATTATCCAATAGAAACAAACATTACAATCAGCAGCAAGAACTGACTGATGACTATGACTTGTTCAACTGTGGAACAGGCCTATAGTATTTCTTCTGAAAAGTGTTTGCAACAGTTGAAACAAGTTATAACTTGATTGTAAGTAATATAATGTGTTGTAATGTTTCCTGCAAATACTGAGTGTATTTGAAAGATCTTTGTCTGTAAATGCAAATTACATTATAGCAGACCAACAACAATAAAGGCAACAAACCCAATAACTCCTCTGCTTTTCATAGTGACAACAAGCCAACTCACTCCCTGAAGGAACACATCTGATTAACATGAGTCTTCCTGGTTTTTTAGTTTTTTCGATTAAGTCTCTCGATAACATCAACCCGTCGCTGTATTTCAAAGAGCAGAGCACACACACGCCCCAGATGACTTAACCTTACTGAAGGAGAGCTAAGACATCCCAGGAAGCATAACTCTTGAATAAGGAAATCCTTCTTTGTGCCAAGACATGTGGCACTGAGCTCACTCTCAACCTTACTTGCTGTTCCTTTGTTCCTTGGTCTGTCTCTTGTCTTTCTGTATCTTCTTCAGTAATTACCCTTCATTTATTCTCACTCATCTCATCTGTCTGTTTCTGTCTTTTGTCACCCACCCTCCTTTCCTTTCTCTATGTCCCTCTGAGGCCTCCAAACCCTCTAATCCCTGATTGTTTCCATTACATAGTGACAAACCACAGGATGCAATTATGCAAGAATCTGTGTGTCTGCATGCATTTTTTGTGCACAGCCACTTTTTATGTCTCGTGTTTGCGGGCATGTCTATGTGTGCATGTACATACTATACATCTGTTTGTTTCTGTGTGTGTGTGCATGTGTGAGCGTAAAAACCTCTCCCACTAAATGGTTTGCGGTCTGAAGGGTGGGAGGAAAAGTAAAAGATAAGTGGAGGAGGAGAAGAGAGGACAAAATGTGCAGGCCAAGAGGTGCTACTCCCTTGTTGTTGATAAGAAAACACTCTCACTCACTCTCAATTCTTCTGATTCAGGTGTGTTTAATATTAGACACTGTGCACTCACCATTTGCCAAAATATTTACATAATCTTTCAGTTGATTCGTCAGGAAATTCCAGAGATTTATTAATAATAATTTTTGTGCCATTGCTGACAGGTGTACTGTTGCATAACTGTAATTTAAGCATCTATCAGATGCAAAGCATCGTGCAAATTCACATTGTGAATATGGTGTGGACTTTTTCACTTCTCTGTGGGAATATTTTAAAACACTGAAATAAATGTAATGAAGGATATAAAGAGTCTACTATCGTAGGTAGCAAATAGAAAGTGGCTTCAGAGTCTCTGTGATCCGAAATAACATTCTAAAAGTCAAAGTTTTACTTGAAAATCTTTAAACATAAAAAATAAAAATACATATATGATATTGTATTTGTTCCCTACTGCTATTCTTTTATTGATCTCCCAATATTGTATGTATCTAAAAAATTATGTTATGAACTACAGTTGTAATTACAGTTGTAATTAATAGTTTCAAATTCCAAGGGGCAAGACATTCAGGAAGGCAGTGCTCTGCTAAGTGTTGTTTGACATTATGACAAGAAACTGATAAGACTCTATAAACAAGTGTGTGTGAGAGAGAGAGAGAGAGAGAGAGAGAGAGAGAGAGAGAGCGTATAAGTGTGTCTGTGCGTTCTATAAACAACATTACGGCTCTCTTCTGACCCTCAGCACTATGTTTGCTCATTAGTGCTGTGCTGATCCTCTGGTCAGTATAAACTGTCAGGAGGGGCATACTGGCAAATTAGATACTTTACACAGTCACAGTAGCAACCTGCAAATCTAAAATTCTGGACCTTCTTCTGTGGTCAGTGATGATTGGGAGATGATGAGACTGTTGGTGCTCTGTGTGTTTGCAGCCACGTTCAACTACATCTCTGCAGCTATAGAAGTCTGCACCAATTCCCTCCTGCCTGGAGCTAAAGGTAACACATGTCTCAGAATGTCCTCTCTGTGTGTGTGGTGTGTGTGTGCTGTTGCATCTGTGTAATGCAGTAAATCAAAAGTATAAAATATCTAAAATGTATAAATATGATTTAGAATTGTAAAGATTTGTCCTATCGAGCAAAACTCTGACATGAAAAGATTTAAAGCAAACAAATGATCAAAGATGGTCCTTGTATGGAGACATGGCAATTTAACTTTATGACCTCATAGTAAATGTATAGGAGTGTTAACTAAATGTCTTAAAAGTCTTAATGGAAAATTCTGAGGAAACACCCCCAATATGCTTCAGGGTTTACAGACCTGATGATAAAGGTACCAAGCATGTAATGTCCTGCAGTTTATTAGATGGCAGTCTGCTACCCCATAGTCTTTTGGAGGGAATGCTTCCCTGTGTGTGTTTTCCATTTTACGACATCCAGTAGCTTGCTCCCCTGCTGATCCAGACAGACAGACCTAATAAAATACACAGTTAAGCCGAGGAAAAAAATGTTCAGCTCCATTCATGCTACTGAAAAACATGGCTTGCAGAAACTTAGATTGGAGGTCTACGTAGTGAAAGAACAAAACAATTCAGTCATTCAATCAGTGGAAAAGAGGCTTTTGTTCTGATATTTTACAGTTCTTGATCATGTATGTTAGCTTCACTCTCATGGCCAAATTCTGCATATAACTGCAAAGTCAAGGGGTATCATGGGTAAAGTGAAGATAGTAACATCATAAACACTCACAAGGAAGTGAGTAGACATGTCAGCGTTCCACTGTATTTTCTGTAAAAGTAAGAAAGTCCCATTGTAACAGTGTGTATTTAGACAGCTGCCACTAAACTGAACTGATTATTTGCACAAGCATCATCCCAGATATGACTGACCACAGCCTGTGTGTGTATTCTCACGTCTGCGTATTTGAGTGGGAGTCGGACGTGTATTTTTTGACGTTTCATACCCTGAAAAAATGTCCACACTTATTATTTTAACTTTTCTATCAAACCCACTTTTATTGCATTTACTGGTACTTTGACATCAGCAATTTTAAATAGATTTGCCGGCATTTTATTTTTCATTGAGACATAAGAATGTGGGACTGCTCAAGACACTTGAGTTTGTTAGAAATGTTCAAACTCTGAATTCCCTTTCACTCACTTGTGTCACATAAAGTGATCCTTTTGCTTACTAACATATTAAATCACTGCCAGAATATACAGTATTTGGCATGGGAAATCCCTCTGTGATTTGACATCTTAATCACACAAATGAGGCATGTTAGTAATTTTACCGTACATGACTTCAGTCCAGTAGTCCGTAAGAATAAATAATGTTACGCAGTGCAGAAACACTTGAAATTGCAGTGAATTGGGTTACTTGAAAATGTCTAAACACCCTGCAGAATTTGATAATAATTTTCCAAAGTACTCCTCCAAGCTAATAAAGGGGGTTTGCTGCAATCCTTCATTTCAAAGCCCTGCACTTAACAAGATATGAAGTGCTGTTGGCATCAACGACTGGGGCAGAATTACAGCTCTAATAGACACTCTGAAACTTCTCAAGATTTCTTGCCAAGAGCTCTTAGAGCGGTTGACCCACCAGAGATATTCCCCCTACACCTCATTTGTGCTGTCACTATGTTGTGTCACTAATACTTAAAAGGAACCAGTGCTTTTGATAATGATATTGGCTTTGATGAGCATATTTTAAAATGGAATATGAAGAGTCAACCCTTTTTATAAACATCCACAGCTGATTCAAACAACCCAAACCTTCAAATGGACCCGCACTGAATGTCGCACACAAACACTCACCCAAGCACTGTGCTGTAGTGGTTCTTGGCTAGCTGTTAGTTTTGATAATGGATCTTCATCGTGTGGTGGCTTTGGTACTCCATCCATCCCAGAAGTGAGTGGGAATATGCAGATCTAATGCCTGCCATACTGGGAAAGCGAGCCAGCAGTCTATACTGCTACATACTATATTTGGGTATCGTACCAGCATGACGCTGACAGGCCGCTTCTGAACAGATCTGTGCGTGAAACACATTCAGAAATATGCTCTCCTTCTGCATATCAAATCCTGTTCCCAACTCCTCTTTACTCTCTTTCCTTTTAATCCAGGAGACCAAGGTGAGATTGGAGAGGAGGGAGATCAGGGAAAACTGGGCAAGAATGGACCACCAGGATTTCCAGGTATCCAAGTATTCGTCCATCTTATATATACACACTGCTCAAAACAATTAAAGGAACACTTTGAAAACACATCAGATATCAATGGGACCAAAAGATAATGCTGTATATCTATACTGATATGGTTATATATACAGTATATGGTGAGGAAAAAGGAGGCTGCCTGGCTATTTATTAATGATAAATGGCTACTGTAAAGTAGGAATGGGGACAAAAACTATAGTTCCCTGTTAAAGATATACTCCACCGATTCAACAATGCAGTCCTATAACATTGTCAGGCTCACAATGGACAGTTAAAAGTGAATGAATACAATCAATGCGGCAGAAGCAGAGATATAGTTTTTATTTTTATTCCGTACATTCTTCTCTCTTGTCAAAACCTGGCACCTACATTACGCACAATGCAACAGGACCACCGACAGTGGTATATTATGCCAGTAGCAGATAAGTAGCCTTGCGCCATTAGCCTCAAGCAGAGATGAGGAGCAGGCTACAGAGGTCTGGTACACTCACTTGTCTCTATCTCCACATGACCACATTTTTTTTCACTTTCGACCTTAAACTTAAAAGTCTTCAGTCCCAACTGGCGCTAACTCAAGTGACATCCACGCAAGCCACAAGAGGCTTTATATGGATTCTTTCATACTAGTACTCATACTAGTACTATTCGTTCATACATAGTACTAGTACTCCCCAAGACCTGTGAACAGACTTTGATGTGGAGAATTGTTGGTGTTCACCTTTAAGGCTAGCATTATTGCTCAAATAAAATAAAATTGTGTTTGTTATCAGACTGCGGTCGAAGATGATACAGTAGACAAATATTGGTGTAATCACAGTGACTCCATTTCTGTTTTAATGGCACCCGCACTAGCTGAGACCAATACAGTAGGTGACTGTGTATTGCTTGGTGTTGATTGTGGTTGTTGAACTAAACTTTGCAAGGTTCAGAAAACTGAACAACGGTTGCTGCAATATTATCCAGGTAATTAAACTTTCTTTTAAAATGGAAAAATCTTGAAAAAGATCATTTGTATTGAAAAGGGGTGGAATAATCTCACCTCATTTTATTCTTTAAAAGGCACAACAAAGAACAGATTAAATGTCTGTTGTTGATTTTTTTGTTTATCCAATAGGCCTTTTGACATTTTAGAGTGGGCTGTTATTAATTAGAGTAATGATGTCCCAGTAACACTGTGACAGTGTGATGTAGTAGCTAAACAGATTTCAGCCATCACAATAATTTCTACTTTGAAAACAGCCACTTCCCCATTTAAAGTGTATTTAATTTGTAAGTGTTGAGAGATGTATTTCTGAAAAAATCCTGTGCTTCTGTATTAATTAGCACACTTGTGTAAAATGGTGTAGCCAGGGCTAAATATGACTGAGAGAGGGGAAAAAGAAACCCCACAAGAGTAACGGGTGGGAAGGCCTCACTTTTCTTTCATGTTTGAACAGAAGCATAAGGTCTGACTGAACCATTTGCAACTCAAAAATGTTGTTTACATTGCTGCTGTAACCTGGATAAACAATCACGCCTTTCTTTCTGTACTGTGAGCTTCCAGACAGCCTGCGTGACTTTGCCCTGGCAGAGGTTTTTGCTTTTTCCTGCTCTAGACAGCTTGTCTTCCTTTGCTGTGCAGAAGGTACAGATTCCTGCTTTGCCCTGTGACTGACTGACTGACTGACTGACCAACCGACTGACCTGCACTGCTGTGTGTCTATGGTGGACGCAGACATGTTAATTGCTGCTGAGGAAAGCAATGGCGTCCCACTTCACCATATGTGTTCCAACTGGACTGGTAGACTAGCTGGCCAACCAACCATCCATATTATATACACAGATGTCGGCACACACTGAGGCGTACATAGAATATACTATATGCACATAAGGCATGCAAGCATATAGGCACAAGGCAGCATGCACATGGACATAAAAACACATTCATGGTTCCTGGCTGCGTTTCACACAAACATCCTCACACACACACATACATGCACATACTTTACAAAAACAGACAAGACACACACTTCTCTCATCAGACTGTGTGAGAGACAAATGCTAGGAATGCATGAGTCTTTTCCAAAACTCTAAAGAGAAAGAAAGTATATATACTATATATATATATATATATATATATATTTATATATATATGTGAACCTTTTTTCTACTTTTTAACTTTGTGGATATTTTTCAACAGTATAGCAAACCCAATAATTATGGTTTTTCCTCAGTGTGTATGCTTATTGTAGGCATGAACACAGGTTCCTATGATGACTTTGTATGTCAACAGCTCAACAGATGACGCATGTATTCCCTGTTTTAATTTAGGCCATTTTACAGGAAACAGTTGCTTAATTTTGGAATGTTAAAAGGGAATACATGACTGTGAATGCTCTGGTGGGCAACAAAACCAATTTGTTGTGCCAAGCTTATTGACGTCAACAAACAGTCGTGCTGGATTTCTGCATTTGTTAATTGCGCTTTAGTTAAAGCTGCTGGTAAAGTTGAGGCCAGAATTTGAGTGTTACCGACAGTAGATTTAGGTGTTACGTAATGCTCTTAATTCTTGTGAAGAACCTGTTGGACTGAACAATATTTGCAAAAAATGGAAAATCTGGATCAAGGCCTTTATTTCATGAGACCCAGCTCTCTGTCCGCCATGCACTAATCTCTAAAAAGAAGAAATATCCGTATTTGCATTTACATTTTATGTTTGAGAAAACAACGTGGCATGAATCATTCATGCCATATAAGGTCTGCTTAGCATTTTAATCTCTTCCATTTTTGTTATTAATCCTTGAAAACATGTAGTCCGTTGAAGCCAGTGTGAGTCTTTTCGAAATAGTTGTTTAAAATGTGTCTCAGGCTCCATGATTAGAATGAATAATGAGACTTCACCTTCTTTATCCTTCAGCAGCTGGAGAATCCAGACGTTATACCAGTTGGAGGGGTTGGCCATTATAAAGAGCGACTGCAGTGATAGGAAGGATTGTTATCTTGACGTTAAGATAGACGGTTTAACTGGCAAAGCATAAGCACTGTGAAAAAAACTTTATTCGACTTTTATAGACACAGGAATAACAAGGGACCAACAGATTCAATTTCTTCATATAGCAAAAAACAAACACCTATAATGACAGTTCACAATCAGTTCGCAGGTCAGAATTGTCAAAATATTTACTTTGTGATGGTGTTTCTCAGGCATTTGCACTGCAAATTAGACAAAAATTGCCTGCAGATTGTAGTAAAATAGAGACATTTCCCATAGGCCAAAGCTTTACAGAGACCACCAGACCTCACACAATCCATAAGACCTCATGCTTTTCGCCAACACTTCTCACAAATCATCAAGTAGAAAATCAACATGAGAAAGTGGGAAATGGTAGGGAATAGCTGGCTGTGTGTGTGTGTGTGGCAAACCCCTTCAATAGCAATAGGCCTCTCCAATGCGTCACTTAGTATTTCAAACACCATCAATTTCCAGTTGAATAGTTTCCTGAGGAAATACTCATTCAAGTGTTGGCAGAAAGCCTCAGTCTGCTCTGTAGTTTTCCCATATTCTCTCTCTCACACACACACACACGGAGAGAGAGAGACAGACATGTACACAATCTCTCTCTCTCTCTTTCTCTCTCTCTCTCTCACGCAGATATTCTCTGTCCTTCTGCACTTTGACTGTACCATCCAAAATCATTCACCTCCTGAGTATCTCAGTTTGCTAACACCAAACTAAAGCAGCCTTAATAGGATTGTAGAGTGACAGAGGACAGTAATCCGATTGCAGAGAAGGACTGTAATCTGTTGAAATAACAAATGCATGAATTTACTCTGTTTATTCAATGGACTTCAATTTTGACCGAACTTATTCTCACAGACTATCTTCACCCCGCAAATAGCTTCTCAGCACAAAATTCTTTAGTCAGTGCCCAAAATCAATCAGTATTTTTTTTCCTGTAATTGATTTACTGGCATAATAATAATAATAACAACAACAACAGCATCAATTTAGGAACCAAACTATGCAGCAATTGTTGTAAACAAACCTCAGGGCTTGCAGAGATGAGATTGGAGCATGCAATTATATTGATTAGGCTTGAAAACAAAATAATCAGAAAACAAAAGAAACATGATGAAAGCCATGAAAAACTGTAAGAATGACTGTAAGAACATGACAACCCTTAATGATAGAATGTGTCTTTAAAATATATGATTTTGCAGTGATGTCTGTCATATTTACAATTTTGAAAATGTCACGCATTGTTTATACTATCTTTTCTGTTTATTATGCACACCATCATTCTCTCCATATATCCATCCTCCTCTCTCCCTTCGTCTCATGCTTCCCCAGGAGTGGCAGGAGAGACAGGGCTTGAAGGAGGGGTGGGCCACACTGGAAAAATGGGGTCTATTGGAGACAAAGGTATAACAATGGAAAGTCAATGGAAATGTCATTTTAATCTAGAGGCCAAGTTTCTATATGTAGTTTTAATGTAAACACTGTTTTTGTCTCTATCTCTAATCTTCTCTCTGTCTCTATAATGGCTCTTTCTCATCCAGTTAACCACATTCTACAGTGTTTATAGGCCTTATCAAATATCATTAGCATTACTAATTGAAATACTTTATATACAGTACATTATGGAGTAATCAAACAAGAGTGCGTCAAAGGGAAAGATTCAAATCCTCAGTGTCTTAAAACATATCTCCAAAATTAAAGAAAGATCTTTACTTTCTAACCGTCATGTCTACAAATGTGCCATGGGACATTTCAGTTGTCAACAACAGGCAAAAGAACTGCCATAAAAACAGTATCTGAGATTCTACAGGACGTTAATTCTACAGGCTCAAAACATTAAAATAAGTAGAATGGACATCTCTACACAAATCAGCAAACTTAATTAGTCCCAAGACTAATACATACAAGGAGGAATTGGTTTAAGCCAATGGCAAAAAGTACGTCTTTTTCCCATTTCGTTTATGTTTTAAGTTATCACATCCAAAGAAAGAAGAAAACATAGTGCTACACGATGATGTCATGCGGTTGCTTTGCCCAGGGTGGCTGAAACAATTTCTATCTTTAATTTTATTTTTATGAGTAGTCATGCTCCCCAGCCTTTCTAGGCATTCACTTTTCTCAGTATTCATTAGGTTTAATATACTTACAGGAAAGTGGCTGTGCATCAGCCATCTCAGGCAAAGCAGTGAGGTCACGGGTTTGGATTTTCCTTGATCCTGCTCGCCTGCAGCTCATAAAACACCTGGGAAGAAAAACACATTTTCAGGGCAATGTCGGCTTTAGCGGGATCCCAGACTGAAGAGTTCAGTTACTCTCTTGCAGAATTTTGATTATGTTACAGAGTCACTCACAGAACATAGTGTTTATATCCATGTCTACATTAGCAAAAATGTTGTTCATTCAAAATATATAAGATTATTATGAGCAAGTACCCTTTGTTTCTGCAGAGCAAAATAACAACAACTATCTAAAGTAATAAACAGTTAAACTATGTGTAATTAGTGAATTCATATGGAAAGCCAACCAGCTAACTGCAGCAGGATTGTTTGGGGTGAATTGCACTGTATGCCCTCAGAGATGATACTGCACTGGAACAATCTCATAGCAATTTACTTTAATAACCCATGGAGCTTCTATACTGGCAACAGGATAATAAGTTCAGTCTGAAGCCTTGTGTTTTAACATTTTGTCTGGGTGCTTAAACTGTAACTCTTTATTCCATCTGAATCACAATAGAGCACTCAGGCTGGTCAGATTGTACTTGTACAATATGTCACTGTTCTGGTTCTTCCTCAAACAAAACCAGCCCACTGTGATGTTTGTACTGCAGCCCACTTCCCCAAAATCTGCAACTGTCAATTTAACTGAGGAAAGCTCACGTACAAGTGAATATGTTCTGGATTGCATTTACATACAAAAGTTATCAACATCTCAGTTTTTCAAAAGATATTTGTGTTGTCATGTTGAGGTCTATTAATTAAATCTGGGTTACAATAGGTTAACATTTGACCTTTGAGTAACTCTATACCTGTGTGCAGCCATATCTAAAATGTTTGATGTGTGATACAGCCATCTGGTGGTAATGTTTTATAACTACATCCCAATATAATCATCATAAGAAGCTTGAGTAAAAATGCTGAATTATTGGTAAATAATGAGTGACTGTACTGTCTTATTGATTTATATTTGAAGCGATTAAAATCAAGAATAAGTGACTTGCCATTATCACAGATGTCATAATTGTTAATCTCGCATGTGCTTTCTATTCCACCGTAGGTGACAAGGGTGACATGGGTTCGGAAGGGCCGTCTGGTTTAAAAGGGAAACCAGGTGAGTAAGTCTGCAGCATGCAGACGTTTGCTTTCCTCAAGTCCTATATGTGACAATACCAACCATTCTGCTCCTCTCAGACCAACATGATGATATTGCAGAGATTTCACATTTACAAATAAACAGCCTGGACAGGTTGCTTCAGTATTTTCCTGAAATTTTAACAGTCAGTCTTGTAAGTGGGTTTGAACTGGTAAATATAGAGTTGAGCAAACTATATTTGTGTCAGTTACAGAAAATGAATATTTGTTTGTGGCCAGTTCCTATAAAATGACTCTAGATGTTCTTGGGGACGGTCCCTACTGCAGAATTACAGTAGAGCAGCATTAAATAAAACTCAGCTGCTAAAACTATTAAGACAGGGATGTTTTTTTATTGTTTTGGCCTTGTACCCCAGCCAACTGGAGTTTTTAAATCAAATGATGACTTTGAGGTTAGTGCTGTCTTTTACCTTTTAAGTATTAAGTGTGTTTCATAGCCCAGCGATTCCCCAATATGACCATGCAGGCACCTGGCAAGCAGCCATGGTACATGCACGAGGAGAAGATGCAGTTCAAGCATGGCAGGGACTATATCAAGTCGTGGCTGGCGTTACAGACTTCAGAAAAATGTCACCGTTCTACTGTGCTCTGATTACCCAGATAACCGGGACGATATGGTGGTGCAGTGGTTAGCACTCACAGCAAGAGGGTTCTTCCATAGAGAGCATTGCAAATAATCCTTCAGTGGCATTAACTTAATCCAGAGGCTAGGGTGTAGGAGGCTGTTGCCATGCAGAAGCAAAGGACTTGCCTGCATGAGAGCTCTGTAAAATCTCTTTTAAAAACAAATTTTTTAAAATGTGCCTTTACTTATATGTAAAGCATTGTTTTTTATTTTAACATCTTACTGTACTTTAACTAAGCTTTGAAAGGTGCTATACAAATATAATGTATGAGTATTATTATAAATGCTATCAAATCATACAACAATGAAAGAACAATGGGGACTGTAAGGCCTTATGCTAATATACCACTGTGTGGTTTTATCACAGTGCAGGAAGGTGATTCTGTGTTATTAAATCGTGTACACGCTCAGATCATGAGCTGGCCCTTGTTTGATCCATCAGGCACAACATGTGACTGTGGCAGGTACAGGAAGGTGGTTGGACAGCTGGATGTCAATGTAGGCAAGCTGAGGAATACTGTCAAGTTTGTGAAGAATGGTGAGTACTGAATGGTATGAAATCTATGGATTAGCACATGTTAGGTGGCAGTAAGCAAACTGAACATCCTCAAAAGTATGAAAACCATAACATAAGGGAAATATTTTATGAAATGAACCCAGCTGCAAAAGCTATACGAGGTTAATATTCATTTTTTGAAATTATGATTGATATATTTGTAGTCCATCTAATATGAATCGCAATGTTCTGTTACACAATATTTAGTCCTTCTTTTGTGATGTTAACTATCTTCTTTAGATTACCTTCCCTTACGTTGTTGTTATTTTTAATGGAAAAAGAGTTTTGAAAGCATTTTTACTGTTTCGGCATCTTAGGTTGAAACTAAATTGAGAGAGAACTGTAAAAACACCAATTCCTTATTTGCCTTTTGTTTATTTGTAAGAATCATGCCTGTGCTCACTCCTGGCTTGTAATATGATAAACTTTGAAAAGACACAACATACATCCTTATTTGTATTCATAATGCTATGTCAGTGCTCTGACATGTCATGTAGCTGAACATGATGCAAAGGTTTACACAGGTACAACACCCCCAACATCGTTAACCCCCCTATAGAAAATTGTTAGCACTGGCCCACTAGCCTCTGATTTGTTTAGTTTCTGTTTAATTTGATCTTGTATTTTTATAAATTTTTTGTGTGTAGTTTTTCTTTGTTCATTGCAAAGAAAGGTACTGAGTAGATTATCATGGAAAACATGTACATATCCTAACTCCTAATTGACCTTTAACCCTCTCCTGTGCAGTCATCTTGGGGCTGAAGGAAACAGAAGAGAGGTACTACCTGCTGGTCAAGGAGCCCAAGAGGTTCAGAGAGGCGTCATTGAACTGCAAGCTAAGAGGAGGCACCCTGGCCATGCCCAAAACCAGCAACACCAACCATCTCATGGCAGACTATGTCAGTCAGGCGGGACTGACAAGAGTCTATATAGGAGTGCAGGCTCAAAGCCCGGATACTGTAAGCGGTCCCCATCTGAACATAATGTACATACACACTACAGCAGATTCAGTAAAGTAAAAACGTATCAGATATCAGTCATTTTTAAAGGTGAACTGACTTAAAGATTAATGTATAGCAACAAGTGAGGAAAAACCATAACAAAATATATCCATTAGAGATTGTGAATCAAGGCCTTGTACCTTCTTTTCTGAATGACTTATGATGACGAAGCATCGTGTGTAGGATGTCAAACACAATGCTGCTGCCACTACCTTAAATATGACATCTTTGAGGCTGTTGTGATTGATGATTAGTGACAAGTGAATACATTGTCTTCTTTGTTTGTTTGGAGAAATACCAGGGGTATATGAGTATATAGGGCCAAATTCTCCCGAAACCTGATTGAATGATGAGGAACTATTGTTTGGAGAGTGTTCCCTGTTCTGAATAACTTAAGTATTTCTGATCTACGTCTCTAATTATTTCTTTTTGTCATCAGGATGGAACAAGCAGTTACGTTTATGCAGACTCCAGCCCTCTGCAGGGGTTTGCAGCTTGGAGCCAAGACGAGGAGCTAAATTCCATCACAAACTCAAGCTGCGTGGAGCTGCTCACCACTGGAACATGGCACCACGTGGAGTGTGAAGCCACCATGTTTTTCATCTGTGAGTTCCCAAAGAGCAGGAGAGGAGGGGAAGGAGCCGGGGGAGGAACACCTGCCTCTGCATCATCATGAGCCGCCAATGAGACATTCACACTTGCATGCAAAAGTATGCATATATATTTGTGTTGTATAGAATTGGCAATGTATGTTGTGATAAATGTATGTAATGAAAAAAATTGTAAAATGAAAAATAAATTGTGCCTGCATAATCAGATAGTGTTGCTTTCCTTGAAGAATGGAACAATGGCATTACACCATCACATATAGGGATTATTATTATATTATGGGATTTCTGCAAAATACATGTAATGACAAGTACTGGCTGGCTTTATGGATCTAACAAATGCACACACATGGCACGCATATTTCCCCCCTGTGCTAAACTATAGTAGCAGAATGGCCTATTGCAATTTTTAGGGTTTAAAACCAAGGTATGCAGAATTTGAGAACTTCAGGGCATTTGCTGGGGCTCTGACATTGTTCCATTTGATCTGATGAAATTGACTAACATCTGAAAGACTTCAATTCAAAGTCCCTGCTGGCTGGTGGCTTGTTTTTAGATTTACATTTCATTAATGACCAAACCAGTATTGCATTTAAATTCTAATTTTTAGTTACTTCAGACCTTGTGATCCTGCTTTAGGCTAATATTTGCGCAAATGTCGAGAGGTTTCGTAAAGTAACCGCATTAGAATTAGAAATGATTTCATATGCTTGTCATACACACACACACATGCCTATGGTATGCCCTCCCCTTCATCTCTTTGGCAGATGACAAAAGTGTCATTACCATTCTGTCTATCACACATCTCATCCATCAGCTTCTGTATTTGTCTGTCTGTCTGTACAGCTCTCTTGCCCTCTTGTCTCCCACACACAGGTGAAGAGTGAGGATGACGTGTTGCTTCCCTGCTTTTGATGGTTCACCCTGAAGCCACTGATGGATTTGGTGAATGCAAAGGAAAGTGAATGTGCTTTAGCTCCTCTCTATGTCGTGGGGATACTTTCTCTTTCCCAGACACATACAGTATATTAAGGTAGGACATCTCCATCTCCTTATTTCAGCAAATGTGTAGTTGTAGTATGCAGGTGATTTTGTGCAATCAAATGCAACGATGAGCAATTTCAAGCAAAGATCGAAGGCCCAAAAATTTAATTCACAAGTCAAAATGTCCGCTTCAGAGTTTGATAGCATAAAATCTTCAAGAATGACTTTGGCACTGGCATGTTGCCATGCTAGTGTTAGCCTTTCGCTCAAAGCACTGCTGTGCCTAAGTACAGCCTCTTGTCTTGTTGTACTTTTAATTGGATGTTTTAATGTTGTTCCTCTGTGTTTGGTATGTTGCTGATTATGTGTGACAAAACACCTTATTTTCCTTTATACCCTATCTTTTTATAGAAACACTCTTGTGTTATAAATCCCAAGGAAATGTCCCATTTTTTAAGGGGCTGAACTCAAGTTACCAAGGGATTGTGAATTGTCACATTTTGTTCCAGGTACGGATGTTGTTCCTCTATTCTCCTTCCTGATGACAAAAAAAATCCTTCCTGTTTTGCTGTTGCATATGTTTCCTGCCTTTACTTGTTCTGTAAAGGGGTTGGGAGTGGGGGAAATTGCTGAATTCTAATTCTGGAATATCTAACTTTCTAAATGAATGTAACTTGAACTAAAGTTTGTCAGGTTTTGAGTGTTGTGCACTTTTAGGCCTCTAATGAGGGACACACTGATGTTTTGCAGTCTAACTTTAAATCATGGAAAAAATTGCTCCTTAATCAAAACACTTAACATGATTCTGTCTCCTTACAATTTACTGAAGTATCCATAATCTGTGGAAAATATAAGGTTATACGTTAAAGTTTCAGTGGGTTTTACACTATATGTATGATTTTTTTTGTTTTGTTTTGTTTTTGTGACATTGCCTCAGTTGACTAAACAATTCATATGTGTCTTATCTGCCAATTTGCCTAACGAATAATAAACTTTATTTATATAGCACCATTCATACAGGAAATGCAGTTCAAAGTGCTTTACAATAAAGAAATTAAATGCACCAAGTGCTTCACAGAAAAGAATGCCATATAAATGTTTTTGTAGGTGCTGCACTTGGTTCTGGTGGTTACACATTAGTTAGTACGTGGTTGCTAT
>JAVQJF010012881.1:0-64524 GCA_036023855.1 Gadopsis marmoratus | reverse complement strand
CGGGTCCTGACACACATTCAACTGACGATGACAGATGCGATTTTAAAGTAAGTGGTTGTGGTACATTTATAAATTGAGGCAACAGGGCAGGTATTATCTCACTGCCTGTAACACTGATGCCAATTACACTGACTGTCAGGTAAATAATTATCCCCTTAGACCTCCCTGATGCACTTGGCACCTGCTTGAAACTACTGTACATGACAAATGGATTTTCGGATTATAAAAAAAACAAACAAACAGAAAAAAAAAAAACTGTAGCAGACCACCACGTATTTGGAGCAGCCAGCTTGAGAAAGGAGGACACACCTTATCACAGGGAAAAACACATCAGAATGATACAAACGTGAATTTAAACTGTGTTAGTCAGCCTGAATAAAATCTTTGTTGACGTCATATCTTCCGAGGTTAAATATCAATGTGCATCATGTCTGGAAGTCAGTGAAATGTGCTGACATTACCTTGAAAGTCTTGTCCATGGAGGCAGACAGCAGCAGGTGACTGAGATGAGGCATAGGACACCATTGCACGGTGTTGACTGGGCCCTGGTGGCCACCCAGGCTCAGCAGGAGTCTCCTCGGTATCCCTGCAGCGCCGGGCTTGTTAGCAAGGTACGGCTTTACTCTCGCCGACACGTCTGAAAGAATGTGGCTTTCCCTGGCCTGATTCCCCGGGACTTGCTCTGCTGGGTGCTTTGGGTCCACTGTCTCTACTGAAGTGGCAAGTCTCTGTCTCTTGGGGACATACGGTCTGACACCGGACGAGATAGCGTGACGTCTTTTTGCTGGGTTCAACCCATCGCCGAAGCTTTGTGGCACGTGAGGAAGAGTCTGCAGTAAACTCAGAGGTGCTGTAGCAGCTCTAAGATGTTTTTCCTGCACTGTCTTGTAACTGCAATAACTTCTTTCCAAATCAAAACAGCTCTGTGGCTGTGAATGTGGGTGTAGGGAAGAACGGCTTCTTTCCGAGACACTTCCACGATATTGCCTCGCTGACCTGTCAGGGTCAGATGTGAAGCTGCGGGGGCTCTGCGTTACCTCCGAGGAATTAAACACCCCGATTTCTTGGTTTTGTTCAGTTTGGACAGAGGTTGATGCTCCCTCCTCCGTTTGATCGCGACAATCATCCTCCGATTCTGAATCCTCGTAGGCCACTAATGAAGACATCTTCACATGTTGACACCCTGTTGGAAAATAAAAGGGCATAGGAGGAGACAGGTGAGATGGTATCAGAGGAGATGTCAGCCCAGTTCATCCATTATAGGCTCAAGGGTGACATCTAGTGATTGCTCGGATTTCTGCACCTAAAAGTAACATAACTGACTTGGTCACAGCAGCCTTGACAAATAACTTGGCTACTTGACTAATGTTTTGTCACTAGTGGGCTGGAATGTCTAGCAGCCACCTCCATGCACCAGCCAAGCAGACTGGAAGAGACGTCCCTGAAAAATCCCCTACAGACCCATTTTAATTACAAAGAGTACGGACAGGAATATCGTTTTCATCCAGAATTTCGGCTTTCGCCCTTTAGCATTAAACGTAGTTACGTGGGTAAATTGTCCTTTGCAGTACTTCTACCCGTCAACACGTAGCTAAAAGAGAAACAGAGTCATAGCTAGCTTTAGTTAAGTCAACTTACTGCCTTGGGACAGAAGAACGTCGCTGTAGCAGTTATCTTTACATCGTTTGCTCACTGCCACATAACGTTAAGTGTAACGTTAGACGCTAACGTGTCTAACGTTAGCTGCCGCAGCAAGGTTAGCTAACGCTGGTCGTTAGCATTTCTGACTCAGAGCCCAGTGTACCCTAACGTGCAAAGAAAAGCTCTGATCTGAATCTGATGTTAACTGTTGTACCTGCAATCTGGTTATACCACCAATATGCGATTTCTGAGCTTTGAAATAGTCACATTTCATGTCCAAAATCTCGCAAAATCATTGGAATTAATGCAGCTTCAAAATAAACGTAATGTTTCGATTTCTCCGATCATTTGACGTTGTACCTGCGTGTAAATGCTTTTATTTTGAAAGAACGCGGAAGAAGAAGAAGCGGCTGTCCCACATATATATCGTATTTAAAGTGAGGGTAACCTCTTGAGTTTCTTGCGAAATTAAGCTGACAAAATATAGAAAACCGTCTATGCATTATATGCATTTCAAAGAGTGTCCAAGGTGGCATTTATTTTTGTACTTATTAATTCATAGCGGAACGTTTGCGCAAAGCCTGTTTGTGTGGGGAGAATTTGACCCAAACACTACCTCACACAGGCTGACGCAAGTTGAGTGAGTGAAGAATGCTGTACGGTATGCTGGCTCGTTGCTGTATTTAATCATTAATTTAATCGGCTACCCCGTCATTTAATGTCATTTTAATAATTGTATCATTTATTAAACACGGCAGCGTGCGGCAAATCTAGTATCAGACGATTAGCTCGCAGGTTAGCTGCTGTTATGTTCACATATACCTCATACTAGATGCTATTCAGAACGCGTAACTTTCATTTATGTTATATATTTGGTCCGTAATTACGTTGAACGTCTTTATTAGTACTTCCTGGCCAGTGAGAAGAAGATGACAGACTGTCAGGGGGACGGGGAAGGAGCCAAGAGTCCAATGGAGCTCTACGAGAAGCTGGCAGCACAAGGGGACCAAGTCAGAGCCCTGAAAACAGCCAAAGCTGAGAAAGTAAGTGCTTGTAAACTGCCATGTAAAGACAGATTTGACTCTATGGGTTAGTTATGAACCCTCAGGCATCACTTTAATTCACTACCCTCTTAAGTCATTAAGGTCAAAAATGTCCACTTCCAAAAAACTGCTTCAAAAATAGTACAGATTAATATTCGTTTCTGCGTTTTGTCTGCATAAATCTCTTAACCAACTTAAGCCCTGCTCAAAACTACCAAAACATGCAATCATTTTTAGGATTTTAACCCTTTAACTGCCCGTTTGATTACTTGATGTCACTGTTGTTATTTATGAAAACAAAACACAAAAATTAGTTATTTTCCATATAACAAACGTTGGGGGGCTGGGGGATTTTGTTTTAAAATAAGTCTTGGATATGTCATAGATTAGCCAAAGTACTGACTTTGATGCATTATTAGTTTTTGTGTAGTCCATCCATCCATTTTCCACCGCTTATCCGGGGCCGGGATTTTGTGTAGTATCAGATTTAAAATTTACAACCCTCTTAAATCATTTGAGGACAATTTTTTTCGGAGTGTTATATTGATCTATTAGAAAAATGGTTCGATTTTCGCATCAGTGTAATCTGCTTTTATTTGTTAAGTATTTGATTTACTGGATTAACTAAAAACAGACATCCCTGTATAATTATTTTACCCATTAAGTTGCATACACTGTGAGTTCCACATTATAGCCCATGCCTAGCTTACAGCACTAAAAAGAGACATTTAAAAATTATAATGTCCTTTTACTCTTGATAATCCACAGAACACGCTGTCAAGAGTTTTCATAGGGACTGTTTTTCTGAAAGAAAGTAGTTCCATTAAAACCTTTCATAGTGAGGTCTGTGAATTATCCGCAGTAACCTTGGCATTGTTTCTGGAAAGACACAAGGCTATTGAATTTTTTTTAAATATAATTTTTTTTAATGTGAGTACTGCACATGGAATTTCATTGTATTAGGGTGATGCAGAAGTCTCAGAAACAAACATGGCAGCTGAAACCAAAATCATCTGCATGGCTATGTCATTTAGGTGAACTGATCCTTGTGTGTGTTATCTGACTACAGGCTGAAATTGATGCTGCTGTTCAGTCGCTGCTAAAGTTGAAGGTGGACTACAAACAGGTGACGGGTCAGGATTACAAAGCAGGTTGTCCACCCTCAGAAAACTGTGTTGCCCCTGACAATGGGTCAGCAGCAGATGGTGCTGATGATGAAGACACTGTTGACCCATGGAATGTTTCCACCACCAGCGCCAAGGGAGTGGATTACGACAAACTCATAGGTAAGAAGTGTGCCCTGATGTTCTACGACAAATGTATATTTAGTTTTTGACTCCGTAAAAATACAAATGTCAGTGATATATTTCTAACCATAAGCTATACAACAGCTGAATAAAACACACTGTGTCATGTTTCTTTAGTGAGGTTTGGCAGCAGTAAAATTGACAAGGAACTGGTGGACAGAATAGAAAGAGTCGCGGGACAGAAACCTCACCACTTTCTACGAAGAGGAATATTCTTCTCACACAGGTGTGCATCTTAGGAACTGGAAAAATTTCATCAGGATGACCTCTACTAGTTCCTAATTTCTGAATTCTAGTGTATGGGTGTTTCACATATTCTTGTGTGACACATCATCTGTAATCATTCAATAATTCTTAAACATAAGGGAAGCATTTCAGCATAAAAAAATATCCATTCAGAACTAGGGGTGGGCGGCATACCGGTTTCTTTGCCACCACCGGTGTCCCGTTGTGCCACGACATGGATTTTGCAATACCGTCATTACCATGATAAATGTTTTAGAATATTAAAAATAACAATAAGGCCTTTAGTTTTTTTTAAAAAATTCAGTCTTGGTCTGAATACCTGTCTTAATTTTGTTGCAAAGAAAACAAAAAGCATATTCACTATAGTCTGCCGCTATTCACGTGAACAGAAATTGAACATCAGATGCGATCCAGACGGCACGAAAGTTATAAAAATTGGTATCGAGAAAGGGGAGCACTTCTGTGATTTGGACCTGGTTTTTCTATAAATAATCTGATGCGGCGCAAACATCAATAATATGCCGTTTTGTGGCAGCCAAATTAATTATTGAATTAATGAATTAATTACACAACAGTTGGTAGTTAACCTACATTATGGGGCAGGCAAATTTTTTCTTTAAGATGTTTTCCCTTACATTGCAATTAGAGTGAAAAAAGGTAGAATCATGTTTTGAGTGGAGTATCTCCTCTTAATTTTGTAATACCGTGTTATCATACTGTGACCGTAAAAAACACAAAAGATAACATGATATAAATTTGAGGTCCTGTCGCCCACCCCTATTCAGAACCTTTGACCATCATCATTGAGATTTTCCTAATTAAGTAAAACAGATGTTGTCAATAAATCACTTTCCTTTTACCGCTGTTTCTGGCAGAGATATGCATCAGGTACTGGATGCGTATGAGAAGCACAAGTCCTTCTACCTTTACACAGGCAGAGGTCCGTCCTCAGAGGCCATGCACGTTGGTCACCTCATCCCCTTCATTTTCACCAAGTGAGTTCTCCCTCTGTATTGTATTACTACCAAACAGCTGTCTGACTAAAGGCAGGTTTAAGTGTTAAATCAGCAAGCCGCCATCACACTGTTTAGATTTTAGAATTGAAACTTACTTCCTTGTTGCAGATGGCTGCAGGATGTATTTGACATCCCCTTGGTGATCCAGTTGACTGATGATGAGAAGTACCTGTGGAAGGATCTAACACTAGAAGAGTGCCACCACTTTGCTGTGGAAAATGCCAAGGACATCATTGCCTGTGGCTTTGATGTCAACAAGACCTTCATCTTCTCTGACCTCGACTACATGGGGTAAAATATGACACATAATTATCTTTATTTTCCTATCTGGCAGACCTTACTGCTGAGGCTTCCTCGGCTGCATAAAAGCCCTGCCATTTTTGTTAACGAAATAGTCACCTCGTGTTTGGTCATAATCAGCATAGAATTTCTTGTTTTAGGCTGAATTGTTTTGTTATTTAATGTGTTAATTTCAACATTTTTTCTGCAGTGCAACCCCTGAATTCTACAGGAATGTGGTAAAGATCCAGAAACATGTGACATTCAACCAGGTCAAAGGCATATTTGGCTTTACAGACAGTGACTGCATTGGTAAGACAACTGACACATCTTTAATGGTTTAAAAAAAAAATAATTTGGGCAATCGTTGATTGTAAAACACTTTGAAAAGAGGAACTACGCCCTCAAATTCAGCTAGAATCCTGTAAAATGTAAAAGATGCAGCATGGGGGAGAAAGACTGACACTGATTAGAGTCTGTTTTTATATAACTCCCATGAGGTAGACAGGTCCCAACCAGGGCTGATTTAAAACAGTAGATGGCCAATTTTAATTAATTGTAAGAATTGTCTTATTTTTTGATGTACAAAATACTTCAGTGTAATATTTTGCCTGTGGTTTTATTGCACTATTTCCTGATACTATACTAATACTAATACTTTGTTAGTTCTTTATGGTATTTATAATTTTTTACCCATCCAGGAAAGATCAGCTTCCCAGCCATCCAGGCAGCCCCATCCTTCAGTAACTCTTTCCCACAGATCTTCGGAAGCAGAAAGGATATACAGTGTCTCATCCCCTGTGCCATAGACCAGGTCAGGACAGCAGTACAGTAATAGATAACAATACTATGTACTAGCTTCATATTTTACAAGGATATGTGTTTATATCTATCCTCTTGCTCATCCAGGACCCCTACTTCAGGATGACCCGTGATGTCGCTCCAAGGATCGGCTATCCTAAGCCCGCCCTGCTGCATTCTACCTTCTTCCCAGCCCTGCAGGGGGCGCAGACCAAGATGAGCGCCAGTGATGCCAACTCCTCTATCTTCCTCACTGACACACCCAAGCAGATCAAAAACAAGGTGCTGCTATTACTAGTTATTACTATCAATAGTCACAAGTTAGATTATATTGCCTATGATTGCTTACTGAGTGGTCTCACCTATGGAACCATTGTTCACAGATCAACAAACATGCATTTTCGGGAGGAAAAGACACAGTGGAAGAGCACAGGAAGCATGGTGGAAACCCAGACGTAGATGTCGCCTTCATGTACTTGACCTTCTTTCTGGAGGATGATGCACAGCTGGAGACGATCAGACAGGTGAGAGCGTGGGAAAGAGAAAAAAAATCACAGCTTCCTATTTCTTTTGCTAATCACACTCTTTCCTCTGTTTTGTTTTCCTTACTCTCTCTACGATTCTCATTCTGCTTTCTGTATCCGCTCCCTCTCATTCAAACTCCTCTCTGCAGGACTACACAAGTGGAGCTCTCCTAACAGGAGAACTGAAGAAGATTTTGATTGAGACGCTGCAGCCCATGATTTCCCAGCATCAAGAGCGACGCAAACAAGTCACAGATGAGACAGTCAAGCAGTTCATGACACCCAGGCAATTAAATTTTAACTTGTAGCCTGCTTGAGCACCTGAGATCGCGATTAACTAATGCAGCTTTTTCCATTTAAAAATATTGTAATTTGTAATGAGAAGAGCTTTTCTCACACAGTTTGCATCGGAACTGGAGAAAAATTTAATTAAATGTAAATTACTGGAGCGATGATGAGCTTTGTTCTCTGTGTCAAACTAAGCATGGCATTGGCCACACCTTCGTGATACTTGTTAGCGTCACGCTGCACCAAATGTACACATTTATCTTTATGAAATGTTTGTGTTTGCAGCGCTGCTGTAACATCACATGAGCCCTCGCCCTGAAGTCAGTTCAGGATGAATGATGATTAAAGCGGAAGACAAATCCACTTTGAACCGTGTTGGTTAAGAAGTCTTATTTTACTTTAAGAAAATAGCCAAACTGTCACTTTGAAATTCTGAAAAGCATCTGTGTTGTACATGGTGTTAAACAATAGGCATAATATGATAAGATATAGAGACATTAAGAATTTGAGCACATACCAGTCAGTAAGTAGGCTATGAGTGTCTTACTCAAGGGCACTAAACTGGTTCTGTTATTAGAAAAAAGGGACTTGACTCAAGGTTAACGCCTTCTCTAAGCATAGTCTAAGCTCTAGCTTATGCCCAGACTAAATTCCATATCACTAATATTAATTACATTTAATGTAAGTGACATTGTGCATGTATATCATATTGTTATATTCCTATGGTCACACAGCAAAGGTACACATGTTTCCCTGAATATCCCACCACCATATCAAGATTGACATTTTGTAATAAAACTGCTATAGGACATTTTGACATGTCACAGTAGGAAAAGCATATGTAAACAATTAAATGAATTGTGGCTGAATCCCATTTCGCTGCTTTGGTTTCAGGGTTCTACTGTTGTGCATGTGGCTCACTGTCATGACTTAACGATCCGAGTCATCTTTAATGTTATTAGCAACACCTCTGCTTTAGCTACCACAGCAAAATGTCTGCTGTGAAAAAGGCTTATTGTCATAAAGGTGATTTCAGCATTGAATTAGTGCATATTACATTACATATTCCATTATGTGATGTTCCTTTAAAGGCAAAGTGTTTGAATTAATGTAATGAAATATACCCATAATTTAAGATAAAACAATATGTTTGGCCCTAATTACTTTGTAATTCAATTACTTAAATTTCAAAAAACCTACTCCTGTTATATTTCCTGCAGATTGGGCGCTTCACAGCATGAGTAAATGCTTTGGGGCCATGTAAACGCACAGACATTGTTCAATAAATTCTGTTAATGTGCAACGTGTCAGGTATTACCTGTTACTACATCTTACTGTGTTTGCTAAGTTTGAAGCCCCTAAGCTTCGTACGGGTGCATTAATTTTAAATTCTGGTGCGACAGATTTCCTTCCACACTGCTGTCTGTCCGGTGGGGGAGGACCAGCAGTGAGCGTCAGCCCGCAGCAGCCAATGGGCGTGAGGGGCGGACGGAGCCCGCTAGGGGAGTTGTCTACTTCCAGAGGATCCGATTGGTCGGCCGTAAAACGGGGCAAACACGCGGCTTCTTGTCTCCTTTGAACCCCACCTCCTCCTGCCGTACAGAAATAGAAAAGGGTTGGCATGGAACAGCACTTCTAGTAGTGAACCGTGCGGACACATCAGCAAAATAAACCCGTTCCAGACTCCGTGTATCATTAGCCTTCCGGGTGTTGAGCTTCAGCAGCGTCTTAAACCCAAAACCGGTTATTTCAGAAAGGGCTAACCAGCCTGGCTTAACACCAAGACGGGCTTTGTGCGAACTAAAGTTCAGGCACAGGTGCCAGGGCTTGTGAACTACGTTTGTCAGTCACCAAGTTAGCCTGACAATTTCCAACCGTTAGATTTGTGAGGGAATGGCCTTGGACTTCGCTGCGGGCTGCATAGGAGGTAAGTCATTAGCCCGTATTGACGTTAGCTAGCCACGTTAGCCAGGTTAACAAGGTGACGCTAACGACTAGCATTAGCATTCGCTGCAGCTTTCTTCCTTTCGTTGTTTTTCTTCTTTTGTTTGCCATCGTCAAGCAACACGTGGGCAGCTCCAGCTGCGACGTTAGTGTGATTTGGCCACAGCTGAGATAAACAAACAAGAATGACACATTAGAGACTCTAACTCCCAAGTTTTGGGGTTTTTTTTTTCTTTCTTCAAAACACATGTGGAAACCCCGGATGTAACGTTAAAGTGTGTGAAGTTACCTGTAGTTCTCTCACTCACTCACACACAGTGGGTGGTGTTTGTGCAACAGTACTGTCAAGTGTCAGGATATAGGGCATCATCTTTTCACCTCCACCCTGCTTTGTGGAGTAACTCTCGGTAGGAAGTAACCCTTCAGAGGAAAGTGCTGCTACCAAAAGTTAGTTTGTATCCGAGTTGGAGGTGAGTTACAGCCACTGTTTGCAGTAAAGCCTCACCCTAAACCTCTGGGAATCTTGTCAGCTGTTCAGTCATGCCAAGTCCTTTCTCAAAGCAAACTGGTTACACCAAAGTAATAACAGGAGGTACATGTATAATTTGTGACCATAAACTCCAGAGTAGCACATTAGGACTGCAATAAACATTTATGAACATCCATGCAATAGTGTTACAACACCCGTTGGAATAATTAGATTGAAAAGATTTTAGTACAATAGGCGCTATATCAGTAATGGCAAATAGCAGATTTGTCAGGTTAATCATCATTGCTTCTAATTCAGTAAAATCACTACAATGAGTGCAGCTTTGAGTTTGGTACTGGGAGTACACCGCCTCTCCTGAAATGCACAGTATACGTGGTTAATCAGTTTGAAGCCAGCAGAGGTATGTGTGCACACGTCGTCAGGTCATGGGCAAGGTTGCAGGCATGGGAGGGTGGACAAGATTGATTGCAAAACTGCAAATTATGCTTTCGACCAATAGTCACATTACATTTAAATAGTTACAAGATTAAATAGTACCTTTTTGATGATTGAATACCTCTTGGCTTGTAGGTCCTACTATGACATGGTCAGAGGTTGCTGTTGTAAAATTGATTTTTTTGGACTCATTGGTGTAAGTCAAGGACAGGGCTCTGTTAAGCCTTCGTCACTGGATACAGTGCAGTGACCAGCTGATAACTTTGCTCAGTCTCAGGACGACAGGTTATTTGCTGTTGCGAGATGAGCCGACTGGTCATAAGCCCCTTTTTATCCCAAAATGCCACGTAGCTTTAGGCGTGCATTGCTGCGGTGCTTTTCATCAGGCCAAGAAGACAATGACCGATAAGTAATTAATTGGTATTTTCTAATATGATTTTAAATCCTGTCTCGTTTTTCAGGCGCTGCTGGTGTTTTGGTTGGGCATCCATTTGACACTGTGAAGGTGGGTGTCTGTTCCATCTTCTTCACTATTTACTTATGTTAGGCAATGACGTGATCCACTTCTTTGCTGTTAAAATGTTGTAAGTCAGACCACTCAGTTGGCAGCCTGAATTTGAATCCAGATAACTTTAAGTTACACGGTTGGACTACAATAAGACAATAAGTTAACGGACCTATAGGAATGGGCCATCTGATTACTGTAGGGATATTATTAGGACAGAGAGACTTGTTAGACATTTAATTTTGTTTTAACTTGTGTAGATCTTTTTAGATCTGTCATACATGTGTATTTCTTTATTTCTAAACAAATAATTTGAATTTATTTATATGCGTGCCTTCAAAGTCCTTTAATCCCTTAAATGTCTGCATCTAAGTATAGAGTACCACCTCCAACTGATTGTAGAAGTGATAACTTTAGCTTCTTAATATTGTTGTCCACCTCACCACCATACAAGTTAGTAGTATCGTTCCAGCTCATAGTTATACTTGTATGCTTCGCTTTATATTAGTGTACACTGAAGTTCAGAACAAAGAGTTGCGCTCACTTCCTTTTACATTTGAATGAAATCATACTCTGGTACTCTCTAATCTTATACAGTGATTGTTTTTGACTAATGTCACATGAAGTATTATAGGCACTAAAGTTAGTGAGCTTGTACTTAACCCTAGTACTCCTTTGGCTTAAAGCTACTTAGTGAATAAAAAATAAAGTTTTTCTTCTGTACATCATCTGTGAATTAACTGGAATGTTCAAAGTTTTCATGTAAGGCCAGTAACTTCTAAGATTGCATTCAATTTGCTGTCATAAATCATTTACATATTTAGTTTGAAAAGGCGGGGCAAGGATTGTTGTTTAACATTGCAGCTTATATACAGAGATGGTGAATGGTTTGGTTGTAGCCCTTTTATGCGTTGCTTTCAATGTCATTTCTCCCTGAGCCGGTGTCTGGGGCGGCTGTCTTTAACAGCAGCAGTGTCACTGTGTTGTAGATGAGAGAGAAAAATAAACAACCTCTCCATGGAAATGTGACCTAGTAAGTATGGTCAAGGTCTCTTTTTCCCCTTTCACCCAATGTCTTGTCTTGAGCTATAGAAATATAAACCCCCGAAGACATTTAGTTTTTTGTACAACTTCATTCTCCCTCATGTTGCACCCCCTATGTATCGTTTTGTTGTGGTCCTCTTTGGCCTTAGTACTCTGTAATGCGACTCTGTCTGTCATCCACAGGTGAGGCTTCAAGTTCAAAATGTGGACAAACCTCTGTACCGTGGGACATATCACTGCTTCCAGTCAATCATACGCCAGGAGTCGGTAAGCTTCAGTTGGTTCGGTGAATGCCACTTAATGTTTTACTACTTTTTTAAATTTGAAAATGTTATTAGGCTGCATTTTAACCATGGCTGTTGAGTAATTATGTAGCATTCAACGTGTGCAGCTTACTATGCCAACGTGGAGAATGGTCACTGCTGAACTAATTAACGTGTCCAGTTACAGTCCCATCTCTAAACACAGGCATCAGCCAGACATGTTCCTAACAAGGGGTGTTCAGGGTGAAAGGGGGAGGTGGTGTGTCTGTTAGCCAGGGTTAGTGGGGACCTTATATCTGCATGGGCTAAATAAAGCTTTGGACAACATGCCATATGAGTGGAGTATGCTTGGCCTCAGTGAATTTCTCATGGCTGTTTTTACGTGGAGGTATTGCACTGTTGTTCACTACTTTGTGAACACAAAATAGTAATTTGTTCCCTCAATAATAATTGTGTGCATGAATTCACAGAACAAAATCAGTCTGTTTAGATTGTCCCTGACCTGTCTTTATCTTGCGATGTGTACCCAGCAGCAGAAGCCAGCTGTTGAGTAAAAAAACAAATTTCAAACATAGCTTCGAAATTATGACAAAGTGTACTGAAGGGACAAGGACAATTGGAATGAAGTTTTTTTTGAGGACGCATCTACATTAAAGCACAGCTGCTGTCACTGCTTGTAATTTAAGGGAGTAATACAGCAATCAAAGGGTACAAATTATTCATTTTTAGGAATTAATTAATTTGTGCACAAATCATCAAAAACTTTACCTTCCCTCAGTGGTCCCAGTCATCTGTGTTTGTGTCTGTAGATGCTTGGTCTGTACAAAGGCATCGGCTCTCCAATGATGGGCCTGACCTTCATCAATGCCATAGTGTTTGGTGTCCAGGGCAACGCCATGCGCAAGCTTGGCCGCGACACACCTCTCAACCAGTTCCTGGCTGGAGCCTCTGCTGGAGCCATCCAGTGTGTAATTTGCTGCCCAATGGAGTTGGCCAAGACACGCATGCAGCTGCAAGGAACTGGAGAGAAGAAGTCCAAGAGGAAGATGTATAAGAACTCCCTGGACTGTCTTGTGAGAATCTACAATAAGGAGGGAATCAGAGGTATCAATCGCGGCATGGTGACCACCCTGCTGCGTGAGACGCCTGGTTTCGGTGTGTACTTTCTTGCTTATGACATATTGACACGTTCGCTTGGCTGTGAGCCAGAAGACCCTTACATGATCCCCAAGCTGCTGTTTGCTGGCGGAATGTCTGGCATCGCTTCCTGGATCTCCACCTATCCCGTGGATGTGATCAAGTCACGTCTTCAGGCAGATGGGGTCGGCGGCGTAAACCAGTACAGTGGCATTATGGACTGTGTCAGGCAGAGCTTAAAGAAAGAGGGGTGGAGGGTGTTCTCACGTGGTCTCACGTCCACTTTGCTGCGTGCATTTCCAGTGAATGCTACCACATTTGCCACTGTGACTCTATTTTTATTGTACATGCGTGAGGGAGAAGAGTGTAGAGTTCAGGACTCTGAGCCACAGTCTGTCCAGCTGCAGCCTCTGCCACCACAGACACAGCCAACCAGCATGTAAGCCATTGTGCAGCAGGGAGCATTACCAGTCAACAGCAAATCTTTCGTGCCGGTCTATGATCTGTTAACTGGCTTCCATAATGAGAAAGGTGAACTGATCCTAGGTAAGCATCTGCCTGTGGAGCTTCAGCAAAGTGACCGCATGTAGTATTTAAATAATATATATTTTAAGATTCAAAGCTGCACATGTAAATATGGTCTATTTTTAAAAATCCTTGGTTTTGTACACAATATATTTTTAAATTTAAAGTGATTTAGGAAACTTGACGGTTACAAGAGTTACTGTAAAGTACAGTGACAGTTACAGATGTTCCTAAAATTTAGTCGGAGAAACACGTTGTTTTTGATGCTGTATTCAGGTCATAATGGAGTATGTTTGGAATTCATAACAACCAGCCTCCACTATTAGACATGCCTAGAGTATTCATGACACTTGTTGGTTACCAAATTGAACAATCCATGGTGTCCAGGTCAAGTCATCCCCTTGTTGTTTCTCCATGTAGTGTGAGCACAGCATTTCAGCATCTTTTCGTAATGGTTACAAATACAAAGAAAGCCTTGTACATGTAAATGTATATGCTCCTAGGAGTTTGAGGATGCTGTCTGAAATTTTAATCAAGTTTGAGGTGTTTTTTATTGTCTATTTTAATAATCTGCATTGGATCCTGAAGTTCATAATGAAAATATTACAGGGCCAGTGGGCCAAATTCAGTATGACATGATTTCGATAAAGTCAGATATTAATTATATGACACAATCATTGTCTAAAACCAACTCTGATGCAGTTTTTAACTTTTGTAGTGTCCAAAGTGGACACTTTTTTTTTTTACATTTTTCACTTTTACCATAGATTTTGTATTTTATTTCCCACTAATGCAAGATTCTGTTGCAATATCATGCAAAACCCGATGGCTTGTTAAAAGTGGGCTTTTAAATATTCCGCCTTCTCTGAGTGGACGTGAAGCACAATGTGTAGCAGGCTCCACATCCTCCACAAGGGAGTAGAAATAAAATTCAGCTCATGGCTTGAAACACCTGATGTGAACTTTTGTGAAGATTTTGTAAGTGATCTATTTACTTTTGGCTGAACATTTATGAACTTTTTATGACAATTCAGACATATGACCATCAGAATGTTATTTTTGTGGCGAAATTGTCAAAAGCAAACATTCTGTCAAACAATAATAAAAATAAAAATGTTTTTTGTTTTAAATCCTGGAACAAAGAAAATCTGCTTAGATCACTCTGCTTCCCTCTCAACATAACCATTGTAGGACAGAAGCACATGTCACTTAGAGCAACCTCTGTACTTTACCCAGTTAACAGCTAATCGAATTAATGAACGCTTCAAATTTTGGAATTTTAAAATGTAAACTAGAACAGGTCAAACACAGAAACTGCAAAATGTACTTGTAAACACCTAACTGCAGGTGGCATTTACTTTCCTTGTGTGTAGACGCCACACCTCTCCATGTCTGCAACTGCTGCTGCTGCTGTCACTTTTCTGGTCAATGAGTGGCAGGCTGGGACACCAGGTCTGAAACTGCTTTATAATGATGTACATACTGTGAATCCTGCAGTTATAAGTATAAAGGTGTGAAATCTCTCTAGGCTTTAGATTTACTGTAATTACAACCCTTTATTTTAGTGTTTCAAGAGTTAGCTATTTTGTAATGTACATTTGTCCAGGTTTGTCTGACTACTGGTGGATGATGCATAAATGAAAATATCTTTGTAAAAGGGCTGCTTTAACTGTCTGTTGCCTGCGTGTTCTTTATGTACGATATCTTGCACCAAAGCAGCACGTGCACTATGTTGTTATGAGAGAATGGTGAAATAAAAGCTAAATTTTTCTCATGTTTTCTGAAAGACACTGTTCATAGTACAGCGTTGGTACCACAATGTTATATATTAATATTCAACACTGAGTTATCAGAACTCCAAACAGGAATGAATGTTAACTACTGCAAATTCCCCAACTGGGGGACTAAAAGGATGATCTTATCTTAATTAATAATTAATTAATGGTGTGCCAAGTAAATGATCCCAGAGAAATCCAGAAATGTTGTTAAAGAAATTAAATACTGACCTCTAGTAGTTATAGATGGGTATCACAGGTTGTACTTACATTTGACATCTGGAGCGCACCAACTCTTTAAAGGGGAACACAAAAGTACCCTGTGACACAATGTACAAAAATAGCAGTTTATTAAAGACATTTGACACCATATTTACCTCTTTCAAAACAGGGTTAAACAAATGTATCCATTATTTTGACAAAAACAATAAGTTATTCAAGCATCAATCAAATATTGATTGAGTTCTCACACTGTAACAGGATTAGTGCCAGCAAATACATCTTAAGGGAAGCACTTCTCACCCAAATTATTTTTTAATACAGCATACTGGAAATGGTATGCCTTGCATCAAAAAACCTGTGGTGTTATATAACATACAAATTGAGTTGAGCGGTGTTTTCCCTTGAAAGTATTGTGCAAGAAGGTTGAAGCAATATCCTGAGGTGGTTCTCTCATTGAGACACATCAGATAGAGCAGTTGCTTTACGTTGCATAGTAACTATCGTCCTCTGGTCCCTAGTGAGACTGAAAACAAAGAAGAACAGCCAAGAGAAGGGCAGGGGAGGTAAAGATGAGACGGAAAGAGAAAACAGTGAAGAAACAAAGGAAGAGAGGAATGCAGGATTGTGGTATTCCTACAGTGTTTCTCCCCCCACACTGCTAGCTGTTTGTTCCTGCTTTCGATGTGTTCACAAGAAAGGAGTCACAGGAGTAGCGGAGGAAGCGGTAGATCTCCTCAGCTCTGGATCGGCTCATGCAGCCTCCCTTCTGTATGGCTTCCATGGAGCTGCAGGAGGAACACAAGGGTGTAACATGGGATGTCATAATGTGCAAACATATTGTGTCTGTTGATGTTTTGCCATACATACATATATACACACACCCTTCGATTACCTGTTTATGAGTTGGGCTATTGACCTGAAGTTGTGGCTCAGGTTGAGGGCATGTACGTAGCTTACTGAGGGCAGGCTCAAGTACAGCTGCAGGGCCTGCTGCCTGTGCTGCCCTTTGACCTCCAGTGGTGCAGCAATGCCCTGACCTTTACGCTGCTCCAGCCGCGCCATGTCTGCCAGCAAGCCGGCGCTCTCTTCAGTGCCATCGCTCCACAGCAAGCGCACCCCGGTACGCACTAGGGCTGTCAGCATGCTGTCATAGTAACGTGTTCGCTGAAAGGGACGCGATGCCTCACCTGTGACAGCGACATGTATTGTGATCTCTCAGAGTAAATTAAATAGTGATTAAAAGTTCCTGAAATGCAGACCTTCAAGAAGAACAGTGTATCCACTGACATTTGCAATTAATTTTACGATTATCTTCTTGATTACTAAACAAATTGTTATAAAATATCAGAAAATAGCATCACATTTGAGAGGCTGGCACTATAAAACGTTTGGCAATAGCTAAAACCATTATGACTAAAATTTATATTTATGTAAATCAAACCTTGTCACCACATTTTATAGGAGTTACCAATCATGAACCTGTACAAAAGCCTAAAAATACACAGTGGCTTAACATTAAGTCATCAAATCTATCGGCTGACTGACCTGGCTTGGTTCGGTCCTTCTCCACTATCAGACAAACACGCTCAAACAAGCCCTGCAAGCTGTTCACTCTTTCAGCCAATCGCTTTCGGTTAGGCATTGCGGCCAATTCTGATTGGCTGAGCCTCTCCACTGCCATGCGGTTGCTAACGATGAAGTAGCTGCCATCCAGTGAGCAAACGTGGACGGTGGCTGCGTGGCGCTGACGCAGGCTGGCGATCAGCTCCACCCCACTGCTGATGCAGCGACTGTCCACCAGGATGCAGACAGGTCCGGATGCAGCAGGGGACTTGCGGACTGGTGAAACCTGTACAGTGGACTTCTGAGGCTCTGAGGAGGAGGCAGGGAGTGTCTGGACAAAGGAAAACAAAACCTCAATGTAGTTCATTATAAATTTAAATGATTTAGTATGGTGTGTCCCTTCTTACTACGTCTTATTTTCACACCCTATGGACAGGTTTGTGTATGTGTACCTGGGGTTGTTTCTTGGAGGGTAACACCAACTCGCGCTCTACAAAGTCCAGTTCATCAGAGAGCAAATGCTGATTTTCTAATCTCTGGCGACGCCTGTAGGAGAAAGAAAACTATGCTTGTGGTTGATTCAATTCAATTACTTTTTTTTTTATGTAACACCGAATCATAACAAAAGTTATCTCAGGGCACATTTCATATACAGCATTGTGTCATTATTTACAGAGACCCAACAATCCCCCCCATGAGCAAACACAGGCAACAGTGAAAGGAACAACTCAATTTTAACAGGCACATGATGAAGGTTGAAGAATGTTTGTGTGCTACCATATGATAATTTCTTTACCTCTCATTTTGCTGGTCCTCAGTCACTGAGCGTCTCTGCGCCTTGCTCAGCAACGAGACCTTGGTTGCTATGGTTGAAGACGAGGAGGGTTGGGGTTCCTGCTGCTGCTGAGGCCCACTGGGCTCCAGCTGTACCGCCTTTGGCCACAAGGAGGCAGCAACACCCCCTCCTGTTATGAGGCTTCTCTCGTTGCCAACTTCCTCTGTCTCCTCCTCACTAGAATCATTAAGGCGTATGACCCGGGTGCGCTTGGTTTTCACCCCAGCTCTCTGCTCGGGTGGAGTTTTAGTGCCAGCTCCAGCTCTTGTTCTGGCTTTGCGCTGGAAAACACGCCGCCTGGTGGCATACTGCCTCTTCCCGTCCACATACGAGTCCTCGGGCATAAGTTCAATGTCCTCAGCCAATTCCTCGCTGCTCTCCAGCTCCTCAACCTCACTGCCCACCACAAAGCTGTCCTCTGCATACGTTTCATCCATCTCAGGCACCTGGGACCAAAGGTTAGGAACATGGACAGGAGTCAATGATTAGACTAAACGTTATCTAAACTGCTTGTTGTAACTCACGTTTTTTATTTGCACTGAGTAAAGAAAAGCTGAGAATGAAATGTACAGTGCACCTGGGAAAATATGTCCATGTTGTGATGATTTCTGTAGGACATTTTGAACTTGCCCTGGACTGCAGGACTTCTCACTGACTTCAGGTAAACACCGTGCATCTCCGAGTCTGCCATAGAGGAGAACCGTCAGGAAGGCCAGAAAATTTTAATGTTACAGCACAATTACGTCAGCCTACTTAAGCTCAAATACTTCAGTGAATTAGATTTGAGCTAGAATCCGCCAAAGGTACAATAAAACCACATTTCTTGGAATAACGACAGTGTCGTACCATTCAGTCCCTGTGTGAAGTGTGTGTTGTCCACCACAAAGCCGTCAAGAGTCTGGTCCTGGTCTTCTCCATCCTCTTCATCAGATGACATGTCTGCCCCCTCCCCCTCTGACAGCTCTGCTTCCTCATTCAGGAACTGACGCCCTTTTCGACCTACGGCGTGCTAAGAGGAACGATGGAAAATGTCATGGTTTGATGGATGCTGAATGTGTGCGTGCTGACAGATATTTACAGACTTGACATTTTTTTTGTAAGAGTCGACACTATTCTGAAATGTGTTATGACTGTATTTTGAAAGAGACAAACAGCAGCTTCTTTTTGAGTGCTTTTAAAGTGGACATATATGGCGACAGTACATTCAACTTCCTGCACTAGCAACTCTGCACAAAAGGTAGCAAACACTCAACCCGAGGAGTGTTTGTATGTAAAAAGGTGTCATTCATTACATGTGGTGATGTGAAAACAACAGAGCCACCTATTTCCACACAGACCTTGGCTTTGTGCTGTTGGACTCGTTGCCTCTCAGCTCCGTGTGCTGTGGTTCTGCGTGTCAACACAGACTCATTCTGGAAATCGTCATCAGAAGCAGCTTTGCCCTCCATTTCATCCAGCTGGAGATCAATGAGGAGAACAAATCAGTCAATAATTAATGATGCTGCTATTATACGTAATGCAAGGAGTGAAAGTATTCATTTCAAATTGGCTGTGCAGCTGTGCATTTCCTGTTCACGACCACCGGGGAGGCCACGTCACTGGAGGTCTTTGACTAGCGGAGACAGAACATGTTACATTTTACATACAGACACACGCGTTCTGTGTCGGAACACAATACTGTTCACTGTCAGTGAGTGTTATATTGTCAAAACATGTTTCGGGAGCTGAAAATGCTTCTGAACTGCTTGCAAGGTGGTTGTCACGACAACTTGTACTTGGGAAATGATGGGCAGAGGCAGCCTGAGCCATCGTCTGAATCAGATAGCTCTGCTTTTGTACCACAACAGAGGATAACATTTTTTTAAGTGTTCTGACATTTTATAGATCAATGATTAATTGAAAAAACAGTCAGCAGATAAAAAGAATCATAATCTGCAGCCCTGCTATCAACAGGCCTTGCTCACCATTTGTGGGGACGACAAGGGGTTGACCTTGTTCTGATGTCTTCTTTTATGAACCACAACTTCATCCTCACTGTCACTGTTGTACGCCACTAAGAAGGAAGGTGAGACACACAGAACAATGAGGGATCTTCTACAATAGGCTCAAACTGGATCAGGGAAAAACAAAGTATGCCAATATCGAGACATTTTGAGTTTAGGAATCAGATTTCTTTGAAGGGTAAACAAACCTGGATGAAGAGAGGAGTCAGCCACACAAACAGATTCCCGACGTGAGCCGTCTTCCACACCTGGCGCGCGCTCTGCCTCGGCGGTGAGACCCTCCAGTCGCCTCCGCTTTAAGCTGTGGAGTAAAGATGGGGTTTTACCGCGCACGAGCATCCGCCTGGCTACTGGTGATGTGATTGGGGATGGGAGTGCACCGCCCAGAAGAGAGGACGTTTCTCTCTTCCCATGCTCTGACTGCATTTGTGGTGTAGAGAACTTGGATTCACTGGACTGTAGAGGCATTCGCTGTCTATGGAAGCTGTTAAAGGGAGTGGAGGAGTTAGATGTGGCCTGCTTTTCAGGCTGTGGAGAGGTCCACGTACATTGGGCAGGAGCATCCTCTACTTCCTCTTCCTCCGAGTCTTCCAGTGAATAGCCGAGGTCAAAGTTGACAGAGAAGTAGTCATGGGAGCTGTCAGTTTGTTGCGTTGTGGCAGGTGCACAGTGAGCTGTAATTGCCTCGTCTGTCACTGAATTGTCTGTTACAGCTTTACTTTGTGTAGCAGTGTATGAACTATGTGTCGTCCCTGTAGTGTTGTGAATGTTTGTGTCCTGGGCTCTCAGCTTGGCATGCAGAGTAGGAGTTACATCATCTGCGCGTGCTGTGTTTAACGTATGTGCACTTCTAGCTGAGCGTGTAGTGCTACATGGCATTGTTGCGGTGTGCACATGTAAAGTGTTAGACATCTTTTTTGCGCTGTTAGCAATGTCTCTGGCACTAGGGGACGTCCTGGGTGTGATGCCAGGAGTGGAGATGTCTGGGATGGTGAGCTGCAGGAAGGCGTCGTCATCCCCAAACAGATCCATACTCTCATTCATCGGAGAGAACCTGTCGTCTTTCACACCACCATGTCTCAAGCCCGGCATTTCATCCCAATGACTCTCTTTTTCCTCGCTCACGCCATCATTCTTACCTTTGATTTCCTTGTGCTTTTCAGCTTCCTCACAAACCCGTTCCTCCTTGCTGCCATCTCTAAGATCATGATTATCATTTAGTTCTTCCTCCCCAAAAACTTCATCCCAGGTCGGACTGTCTGGTGCTACGCTGCCCCTCCTGACTGGAGTCTGCGGCTCCTGACGAGGCCGATCATGATAGATTTCACTGTCCTCCTTACCAACTGGAGGCCTTCCTGAGTCTGCCATCGGGTAGGCATTGTCAGCGTCACTCATCATAACTTCATCATCATCGTCGTCGTCATCCACATTCAGGGTAAAGCTGATCTGGAATGGCTGATGAGGCTGCTGAGGAGAGGGAGGAAGTGATGGAGCAGCCATGCTGGCCTCTAAATCTTCAGTCAGTGACGGTGGAGATTGGGACAGGAGCTCCGCCACATTGGCCAGGATGACCTTCAGACTATTCAGATCTCTTCCTGGGGGAGGGTAGGCAGAGGAGGGAAGAGGTGCTGAACCCCATTTAGGAAGGTAGAACATGGCCTCAAGTTCAACATCTTCATCTTCATCAATTTTAGCAATCAAGTGTGAAGTTTTGTCTAAATTTACATGCTCTGATTTTAGGACATCCTCACTGATAATGACACAGTCATCATCCATGTCAGCTTCTGGACAGTCATTGTTTGAGGGAAGAGGACAGATTGCCTCATGTCCTGGGTGATCTGTGATGTCATCATAAGGCACCTCAGCATCATGTTCAACCTGTAGTCTTTGTTTTGTCAAACAAACTAAACTTGTTCTTTGTGTATTTCGCCGCTCGACTTCCTCGTCGTATTCCAGATCAGACCACGTTGAGTGAGATTGTTTTGGTTTGTTGTTGGTAGTTTTAGTGCAGGTCTTTGTGCTCTTCGGTTTCTTCTGTGGGTTCTTCACGTGGCCATCTGCTTTGTAGAGGTACGGAAGAAGCTCCTGTTCGTAACGACATTCCCCCTGAACACAAACAATCACACACAGAAGATTGTATAAGAAATCTCTTGTTTTTCTAAAACATCGAAGAAGACGGACAGTAAGACATTACTGAGTCATCGTATCCAGCACCTGTCATCTATGCAAACCATATGACATAAAAGCGATTCATCCAGAGTGGCCATTGAACCTGTGACCAGCAGGATCAAGATGCTCAGTGAACAGAAAAGAAAGAAAAAGTTGCCTAATATAGAGTGAGAGCGAGAGAAGGCACTGGTATACTGGTTTTGCCTAGAGATAGGGCAATAGAACCTAGATGAAAGCAGTCCTCATGTCACTATATTAAATAAAGCTTCACACTTGAGTGAGAATGATCTGAACGGGAACAAATCGCCCTAAGTATTGTTAAAACTGTGCAGAACAGACCTCCTTACGGTGAGGAAATTGGTTACAGCTCACATGAAAAAGCATTTCCACGTTCAATCTGTTATAAAACTGTGCATTAGTGCAGACGGCTGAGCTTCACGCGTGCCAGTTGGACAGGCCTTTTGATACAGATGGAGTTGGCAGGGTTGCTGTGTCTTTACTCTTAACAGGTCACAAAGTGTAGAAGTACTGTATGGTGTCACCTGCCCACTGTACCACCTATTCAACTCAGTGTCAAAGTATTGGCTGTGAAACTGTTGTTTTCTTCTTGTTACACATGCTTTCAACAGCAATTCGGTTTATTCAAGTATCTTTAAGATCAAATAATTTCTGTCTGCCCTAATTGTGATCGTGTACTTGCAAGAAAAGCATTCTTGTACTCATTATGTGGCATGAACTGAATGACCTGGTGCCATTACAAAGGGGTGGTGTGTCCTCAGTGGTTTTCACTGGTCAGTTGTCAGCACGCTATGGTGCTCCTGGCAAGTTTGTTTGCCAACATACTTCTGTAAAAACAGCTTTTGCAATGTGGCAGATGGATACACAAAACGTTGATGTACTGCAGATAGTATTGTGAAATATCGCGAAAGTATTACCCCAAATCTGAGAAATAAATCACAGGGGTTTTATGTTCTGTTTTTTGGGTAAGCCATCTTATACAAATCCTTAAAACTCTTGTATCCCTTTTGCTTATAGCTGTCCACTTTGCAGACAGACCAAGGACGCAGCATGTGCTTAAAACATCACAATCCTGATGGAAAATGAGAACAGAGGCTTTTAGCTATTCAAGGATTTAGTGGCACTAAACACTGACAAAATGCATCATCATATTCCACCCTTGAAGATGCATTTTAATATCTCATTTCTAGTGCGTTGTGACGCCCTTTCTCAACACACTTTGATTCTGAAAAGTAATGAACAGAACTTGAACCACACAGGATTAGCCTCAACTCCCCCGCACACAATTGATAGATGATCAAATTAAGTCTCTAGATCTAAAGATGTTGCAGACCAAAATAACCTTGATGACGGGGGACAGAGAGTGCTGCAGAGGCTGTTGGTTCAGACTGCACGATGAAGGAAGCAGCAATGTTCTCTGTTCATTATCTCATTGCACGACAGTAATCATACATTTTGTGCTCATGAACACACACACAAAGAATGCATCATGCGTATAATTTGCCGGACTTTGTTTCCAAACACGCTAGGGCTCGGGATAACAATTCCTAGCATTTCTTTGCCTTCAAATTGGTAGACGCAGATCGACCGACCAACCGACCAACCAAACCCAGCTGCCCTAATTCAAATGACGCTCTGCTGAGAAGACTGCAAACTGTATTGATTAGAGGGATTTTGGCAACAGCTGCAATAAAGCTGCTACACAACAGAAACAACTGTAGTCACTGGCTGCAAAACAACATGAATTTGGCCCTGATATGACAACACAAGAATGGGTCAATCTGAATACGTCTCAGATAAAAAGGATGATCTGAAGGCAGAGGAACAATACAAGGCTTTTAAGAAGCTACTTCTGACGTCAGACTATACTAGCTGTGCAACAATGTTATGCTCGAACATTCTCTCTCTGTCTCATATAAATAACATTTCGTTGTCTGCTTTGAAAAATCTGGCCCTTGGACAAATGTGGTTGATGATCTCCGATATATGATAATAATCAGTAATATGTAAACGATTAATTTGCATGCGAAAAATGTTTAAAATGTGAAGTCTATAATTTAGTGTCACTCTAATGCTCTTTTCAAGTCTTCTTTTATCTTTTTTTTGCATCCGTTTATTGATCACTCTCCCCATTGCAGCCCAAAATGCTGTACATTGAGGTCATCACGTCATGACCTACTTCCTGGTCTTATGGAACAGTTCAGAGAAGCCTGCCTTGCCCTGCCTGCCCTGCCTGCCCTGCCTTGCCCTGCCTGCCCTGCCTGCCCTGCCTGCCCTGCCTGCCCTGCCCTGCCTGCCCTGTGTTTGCAGCATTTTGTGCTTTTGTCCTGCCTCTGATGTGTCTGGAGCAAAGGTTCAGAAGACCTCTCTGCAACTTCAGGCCAAGCAAGTAAGCTGTGGCTCACCACTCCCAGAGTAAAGATGGGTGTAGACTTTAATGGGAACATGTCTATATGTACATGTGGACTAAATGGCGAGGTAATGTGTCAAACCATGCTTAGAAATAGGCAAAATTGTTAAGGATTGTGGATTTTGCAAATGAAAGGAAAACAAGACACTGCAGGGACAAATATGCTTTGTGGACTTCAAAGAGCTCCTGCAGCATTTGAAGTGAAAAACATATTTGTGGGTTGGATGTTGGATAAATTATAAGAAGTTTTGTTTTAGGTCCAACTTGTTTGTCTGTATCTAAGACACTGAAAACAGATTTGAGTTTAAGTTGGTGGAAAGTTAAACTATAGATTTCTATTTATTTATTTTGTGGTAGATCTGGATCCAGGTTTGGACACAGGCATTTTGCAAGATTTCACTTTTGTGTGTGTGTGTGTGTGGCTATTTTCATCATAGTACAACACTCACCTGAATGAAAGAAAACCTACTGACCCCAGTGATTATTTATGCATACCTTGATGCAGATCCCAATTAAAAATGTCAAAACTTTTACTATGATTAAAATGACAGATTTAGGGGATGTGCAGCTTAAGTGAAAGTGGTGGAATGTGACTAAGCACACTGACTCAACAACTGTGCTAAAGTTCAATTTTACTTGTACATCACCGTTTAAACTTTCTGCTACCTTCTGTTTCACTACATTTAAAATGCAAATATTGTACTCCACCATATTTATTTGACAGCTGTAGTTTCAGATTAAGATTATACATCAAATAAATATAATAAAAGTGATTAGTTTTTAAAAATGATGCATTGTTACAGATTAAACCAAACCATATAAAATGTGGTTAATAGTAGCTTCACCTCCACCAATGCCGCTTACACAGTATTGCATCTGTAATAATAATATAATATGTATAATAATATTACATGCAGCTGCTGAAAATGAAATTGAATGTCCTGAAGAAAAGCTGCCTGGATGCCAGCAAAAAAAGCAATGTTGAAGCAATTAGACCTACTTATTCAACAGTATGTACAAATAACTGCATGAGTGACAATAACATACTGCCATAAAACAGGCAGGGTCACTGTACTGCTTAGGGTTCAGGTTTGTACAGCACTTTGATTGAAATAAAGTAGTTTGTTCCACATTTGCGTACTATCAAATATAAAGGCGTGTGAGACATCAGCTGCCATCTCGCCCTGTAATCCAGTTTTGTTTCTACAGGTGGGCTAATTCTCTCCTTCCCAAGTATGGTCAAGACCCATGCTGGAAAAAAAGAAAAAAAAAAAACCCAAAGGTAATAAGAACCCGCTTGTTAGTTTAGCCAATACTCAGTTTTACCATAATCTCTGACCCAAATTCAAGGATTTGGACAAATTCAGGGGTCTTATCGATGGCACAATCTTGCGGAAATGCAGATGGTGAGACAAGGAGGCCTGGAACACTACTACAACAACAAATGCCCAGAATATATGATAAGGTGTGTAATGGGAAGGGATTGGCTAAATGTAAACAAGGTCAGGAAGAGAGTAATGGAAGAGTGTTGAGGCTACATGACTTGTTATTGGACGATATTGCTTATGAAATCGCACCATAACAACACAGTGCGGTAAACACATTTCCTGCTGAAAGGCTTCTCTGCTGAGACGTTCTGTAGATTGAGCATTGTTGTGTGACTGGCTCAACTAGATCTTATGGACCAAAAAAATGAGGTTGCTGTCGGTGACAGCAAAAACAGGTGAGTTATGAGCTTTGAAGCTGTAAACATCCAGCCTTAATCTTTCAGCAGGTTTATTACTGGGGGTGAAAAGTTAGTTCACCGGTCTACAACAATATTTTTTTGGGGGGGGGGGGGTAAATTTAATTGGTTTAAAGATAAGAGGAGGAGCAGTACGGAAACATCCCGTTGAATAGAAATGTATGAAAAAAAATTTAAAAAAAATAAACCCACAATGAAGTAGAACCTGTTTATCCTGCCAGGAATTTGCCAGCGTCAAAATGATGAATGTAGTAACTCAACATGAATAACAATCTTGTGTTCACATGCAGCTCAGCTGACTCCTTTCAGCCTGGTGACACAGACTACTGTCTTTCTTTTATGAAACTGAGCAAAAAGAGATGATTGAGGCCATTTTGCAAAACAGTCTGCCTAACACCAAGAAATTGGTGTGTTCATGGTCATCTGACTAATTTACTGAACTGTTGACACAAGACCCAATTCAGTTATTTTCCTCCGTGCCACAGAGTCGGACCACATTAGCTTGTTAAATGTTATCATACATTTACTTGTTGTTGCTCCTGTTCTCACCTCGCTTTCTTCTCTCATGGCATCTATGAGCTCCATCACCTTAGTGAAGTGGTGGCAGCGGAGGGAATGATCAACTGCATGGGTGGGAAGCGCTTTGTGCTGCCAATGTCTCCATTCCCACAAAGATAGCTCTCTGGATGGTGGTCCGCTTTTGGAAACTTCCTCCTTTGGGACATGAAATGACATCATAAAAATATAAGTTGTAACAATATATTCAAGCCGGTAACAAAATACACACAGGAAGGACTATAAAGGTTCTTGAACATATTACATTTTAAAAATGTTTTACTTTCCAACCTTGGGGTTAAGAATTCATATTCATATTCATATTTTGTAATATGTTTCATTAAAACATATTACAAATTTAATGCTTGACTGACAAATGTATTAGCCACCTTCATTACAGCAACCACAGACAAAAAGGTTGCTTTATTTTATTATTTCACTATTAAGAGGTCTTATAAAAAACATACAACATACACAACTGTATGTGGGTTTCATGGCATGGATGGGCATTTTAGGCTCAAAATGGTTCTATCTTGATTTACATTGTCTTCCAATGTCTGGTACATTTCAGACCTAAAGAAAACACAAACAAACAAAGACAAAAAAAAAAGAAAGAAAGGAACCTGAGGTGGTCGATCACAGGGTAGGGACATGAAGTGAGATTGTTTCAGGGTTGGATGAGCTTCATCATCCTGCAGCCTCATGGTGGATGCCCAGAGAGAATATTCAGCACTGCTCAGAAACCCGTCAGACTTTGCACTGCCCTGCCGAACTACCACATTAGACACGCACAAACTCAGAAACCCACGTCCACATGCTCCAATCAAGTAACTGTTTTTTTCCTCCATCTCCATTTTGAACAACCAAAATCTACTCCTGCTTCATCACTCACTCAGGTTTTGAGGATGGATGAGTGAGGCCTGTCCCTCCGAGTGGGACCGTCGACCCCTGACAGACCGCCTGCTGCTCTCCTGATGGTCAAACTTGCCACAGGTAATGTGCATCTTATGCAGGGTGGGCTTCACCCCCTCGGGCAGCATGCAGGGATTGTTGGGGTACATGTGGAACCCACTTTTGTTGCCCATGATGGACTTGTACACGCTGCGCTTGTTGCACTGGCTCTGGTTGTAGGTCTGAGGAAGACAAAGGTAAAAGGTTTGGTATAGGTGGTTTTGTGGCTCTGTGTGGGTTAATCAGCTCTGATCTTGAGTAGAGAAATGTTAACTGCATTTGGTAGAGCATCAGACTTAATTTGAGGGCCCATCTCACCCTCTCCTCACGTCCCTCAGCCAGGATGACTACAATTCGTCCCTGCCGCTTACGTCCAGTACGTCCCATGCGCTGCACCAGGCGGATGGGATTCTTCTGTGCATCGAAGCAAACGATGAGGTCCACCTCTCCGATATCCAGCCCCTCCTCCCCGACACAGGTCGACACCAGCGTGTTGAAGCCTCCCTGACGGAACCTGTGCACCACCTGCAACACGAGTAGAACAGCAGAGACAAAACCATAAATAGTCAAAGTATTCAAATCTATCTTGTATTGTCATCCTAAACACATGTCTGTCCATCAGCATATACCGTAAATGTAATAATAATAATAATAAACTTTATTTATATAGCACCTTTCATACAAGAAATGCAGTTCAAAGTGCTTTACAACAAAGACATTAAATGCACAAAGTGCTTAACACAATAAAAAGTCATAAAACAGAAATGCAGTTAAGAAAAATAAAACTTGAAGAAATGTAGATATAGATGTATATGATCAACATGTATGACACTCCTTTTCCATTTTTGCCTTGGTGGTACCTGGTGCAGCCTATAAAGAAGTTAATTACAGTTGCTGTAAATATAACGTTCTCACAGCCAGCAGCTATTATGAAATTGCTTGTATTGCAAAGCAGCCATGTCCTACTGTTGTGTGCCACAATTTACTTTATACAAACACTTGAATGAATTGATCAAAATGGTAGGATGTCATTCACAAGGTAATATACTTGGCTTATTAAAGTAGTCACAGATGATCTACCTGATTGGCCCAAGCAAATGCATTTAATTTATGCATGTTGTGAATCACTATTAGCTGATTTCTACAATCATCAATCACATTCAAACCCGTAAGTGAGGCAGTTTTTACAATACAAACTTAAGACCCTTCAAACTACTGCTGCTATGAGTTGTTTACTCCTATCTGCTATTGATCATCCTTCCATCACCAGAGCAGCCTCTGTTCCTGTTTCCTGCTCCCTGCTTTTGATGGTATTTCCTGCCTTGTGCCTTAGGTACTGTAATTTGCATACCTAAGTGATATGTGTGTAATAATCAATATGACAGTCTTTTCTGACAGAAGCCAGCTGCATATCCATTCATTGCCAACAAAATCCTTTAATGTACGCATCTCTGACTGAACTGTTATTTCTGAAATCATTTGCTAATGTGGTAATGTTTGTGTCTGAAGCTGTAAAGTGAATAGAGAATTTGTATGGCAATCTTACGGCGGCATTTTCTCTCACTAACTGTTGAAAATAGCTATTGTTGGAAAAGGCTAAACTGAAGTGATGATTTTTTTTAAGTAGCTAAAAAGTGTTATGTGTACAACATATAAACTCCCTAGCGCATTCTGATAAGTGTGGATGCTTCTCTTTTCAAAACTTTGAAGTTAAATGACTGAGTGTAAATGAGTGTGCTATTTGTTTGATGTCTAACCTGAAGTATGAGTGGAGCTGACATTGCTTTATTTTGAATGTAGATGGATTTTTTGCTGTCTCATTTTGCCAAATTCAATCTACTCTGCTTTGATGTCTGAACTTGCTAATCTTGTGCCATAAAAGCAAATAATGTTGTCTTATGCAGAGTATCAGACAGCAACAATGTATTATAGAACAAATACAGGCTACATGTTTGCAAAGATGATGCATACACTAGTAGAACAATTTATATTTCCTTATGCCAATAACTTAAATGTCCAGCTCATAGAAGTTAGTAAGTAGTAGTAAACAATGTATATAGGACACATAAAGACGTAGTATATTACTTTCACAATATGATGAACTTCACTGTTCTCTCAAAGTGATTCACTTAAAGAGCTTAATATGATGAGCAGAAGATCAATACAGAATAAGACCATGTGTAATATTCGCTTGGAATTTATTAAGTATGCCACTTCCAACCCTTTACTTTTTAAGGCCTTTCGATGAATGTCGTTCTCCTCTCAAATGTGTCTCTCCTCAGGCTCAAGTTAACATTTCAAAAGAATACACATAAACTAGAAAAGTGTAGTGACTGATTAATATGTTGCTTGAAAAGCTGGAAAGGTAAAAGTGGCAAAAGGAAAAGGACCTGTATGTAGACTAGTAGTGTTACTGAAAGGAAAAAGACTTGTTCAGCAACAACGTATAAATGCCGAGATTAATTCTTGAACTTGACATGGCCTGCTACCAAAAATCAGTCACAGCTAAATGTAACTCCTGTTGCATTTAGTTTTTACGTTGAGTGAGTTATAATAGACAGCTGAATACGCCTTCAAAATATTAGCAGCTGAAGAATATTTTTATAACATATCAAATGAGAGTGTGAAAACAACGTGACAATGTGAAAAGTGCGCTTGTAGTGATGCACCTACAGAGAATTATCACCTGAATCTGCGGCTAATCTCACCTTTAAAGAGCTTTATAGCAACTTTCTTCTCACTGTTTAGCTGTCTGGCTCTCAATTTAACTGTTTTGGTTCACTGTCACAGCTCTTATAGAGTCATTTTGGGCTACAGCAGGCAGCTGTTTCTGGTTGACAAAGCTCTAAAAACCTGCACAGCACCAAATGGCAGACAGACACACTTAGAGGCTAGCTGGTGAACATAGTGGAGCATTTAGCAGCTAAAGAGCCAGATATTTCAGAGACCAAAAGCAGAGCTAGAGTGAATATTGGACTTACATCCACCAGGTGCCAGAAACAGGACTCCAAATAAATGATAATGTTGCTCCATAACTGCTGGACGTGTAAATACGTAACTATCTGCGAAAGAGTTCGCCATTTTAACCTAGAAAGTGATGATACAGTATACAGTATACAGTATGTCAATGTTGAGTTCACAACTTGTTTCCACTGCGCCCAAGTGGCCCAAAAAAATCAGCTATAGCAACTTGAGTATTTTGGTTTTAAATAAAAAAAAAAATGGATATGACTGTGAAAAGTTACAAAAAATGTCTTAAATGATCATTTGAAAGTTTGAATTAAGTTTCCGGCTGGAAATATTCAGAAGTAGAAGCCACATAAAACACATACAAAATGGCTTGTATCATTTTGCCAAACACCCTTTGATCAGTGGTGGAGGCTGCTAGCTTTACTCCAACTATCAAGATAATTAACAAACCTTAAAAGTAATGAAACAAAGGTGATGCTCATTAAGAGCACCAGACATTACCACACTCAGTGCTTTGTAGGTATAAAGTGAGGGGTAACGTTCCAACTGATTTCATGAAGTTTCATTTTCCATTTTATCGCTCAACTTGGTGCACAGAGGTAACTGATCAGCTAATCTGCCGGTGATTTATGTGGGAGGGAAACTGAGGACTTAACTGAGCCTCAGAACACATTGATTACTGACATGGTTAATTGGCTAAACCCACTAGTACATCAAGACAGGCTTATTGGAAATGTCAAATCAAGCGGCTCATTTGCATTCATGATGTATGGTGTCTATTCCAGCTTCTGCCCAGGCAGCACAAACTGACACACATAGCAGGATGGGCCTGGGAACTTTGCCTTGAATTTGCAGCAGACCATCTGGCCTTCCAGGACGCTACCCCCCTCCCAGCATCCACGTGCCTGTATTGGATACACTTAGCTGACATGTGCTGAATAGAGAATGAGAGCTTGGATAACTCCTGATGTGAGTGAGACTCAATTCACCTGTGGGGTTTGAGTAAAGATCCAGCTGTGAAACAGTGTGACAAAATGGAAAATACGTTGGTTTATTATTTTTTTGCTTCATATTGAGTGTATGTGTGTGTGTGTGTGTGTGTGTTTTGGAGATCAAAACAATGGCTGAGACAATTTTGCCCCAGAAATACCTAAAGTGTAAGCAGATGAAAGCAGCATGAAATTGAAAAATGTTGATTTAAGCAGATGGGGTAAGAGACAATACGAGAGAAAACAGAAGGGGTATGAATTTACAGTGTTTGGATAGTGGGATCCTCTTGGATTATTGCAGATCATGTTTAGGAATATGTTGTTAGAATAACCAGAGAAACCACACACACACACACACACACACAAATCAAATAATAAATTAATCATAATAAAATAACAGAAAATATAATGGAATAAGATTTTACCAGATAAAGGTAGTTGAGTAAAATACAGTGGGCAATGTCTATAAAACATCCTTAATCCAAAGCCAGACTGAAGAGGTATGTTTTAAATTTACGTTTAAAAACTTCCACACTTCCAGGAGCCCTGAGATCCTCCGGCAGACTGTTCAAGCAGCTCGGAACAAAAAAGCTGAAAGCTGAGTCACCAAAGGTTTCAGTTCTGCACTTTGGAACAACCAGCAGACTCGTGCCAGAGGGCCTGAGGGGCCGTACTGGTTCATACACCGTAAGCATGTGAGAAATATATGCTGGGTCAAGACCATGAAGTGCTTTAAATACGGTTAAAATAATTTTTAAATCAGCTAGAAGTCATTGTACTTCTTTCAGAAGCAGTATAATTAAAAAAGAACTGCAGGGAGTGCAATGGAAGAAAGGCTGAAAAGAAGAGTGGCAGCACTTTTTAAAAATTCACCACCTCCACCGCAATTAACACCAGCAAGTGTCTGCTTCATGTGTCTTGTGACTTGAAGTGAAAATGTTATATTGCTAATTGTCTATACTTTACACCTTGATCTGTATATTTATGTTTGTGTAAGAGCTCCTATTGCTGTATGTTGCTATACAGTACTAAAGTACTGTAAATTCCTGCTTCCCAACTGGTTGCAACATTGATTGCTGTTGAAGATAAAATCTTTATGATCCCAAATGCAACACTGTCTTATAGAAATTAAGTTTATATACAAATATGTTATGCCTTATGTTTTGAAGGCAATGTTATGCCAGCTGGATTATGTTTTCTATTAACATAAGTAGGAAATGTTGTTAATTAACGTATCTTGCAAAAAAAATTATAGTGAACGTAAAATGTTCATTGAATATATTTCATTTGAGTTCAACATCTGCTTGTAGTGATTGCGGCATAATTAAACTTTATGGATGCATTTAGATACTGGCAGTATTTGGTTATGGTTAGGGAAAGATTATGGTCTGGTTTGTGGACAGAATATTTTAGCAGTGACTTGAATCACGGACACAACGTGTTTAGCAACATTTAACCGAAACCACAATCTAAACCTTGTTGTTGCATAAACCTAAACACAGACGGGACTCAGGATTGTCACCTCTGTCTCTGAAGTCAAAGTCCTGTGCTCTGTATGTCCAACATAGACCCCGACCACCTCCCTGCGACTCCGGTGCAGTAAAACATGAGCTTTGCTCACGCAAACAAACGTTGCCTGTGAACATAATCCAGGCAGAAAATTAAAAACCCCGAAAATTAAAAAGAGTCTACCACACGCAACGTTTTGGATGCCCACTCTGAGTTTCATCAAACTTTGGATGCATGATGCATCTCAAGGTCTGAAGCAACAGAACAATGAGCTGCATCAACTACATAATTACACAATAAGTTGATTTAACTTAATGCTCAGTTTACCCATGCAACTATTTTCCCCCCTCAAAATGTCTTTCCTTACTGACTTGTTTGCTTGCCAAATCAAATATATTCCTCATTTCCGTCTCATCTCAACTTACACTTTACACCTCAACTGCCATCTGAAATGCCCTTATCTTCCTGCTCTCTGCTGTGCTCTGCTTTTCTCTCTCGCAGCTCTGCTAGAGGTTAAACTGGCCGGCAGAGACTGCCTGGTGGCTGGAGACTCATGCTCGAGTGATGAGACTTGCAGTCCACGTCTGCGGACTTTGCGTCAGTGCGTGGCGGGTAATGGCAGTGTGAAGCTGGGCCCTGGTGCCAGGAGCCAGTGTGCCAACGCAGTGTCCGCCCTACTGTCCAGCCCCTTACATGGCTGCCAGTGTAAACGGGGCATGAAGAAGGAGAAGAACTGCCTGAGCATCTACTGGAGCCTCCATCAGTCCATCATGCATGGTCAGTGCTTGGTGGATAACAGCTTTACAAATAATAAATTAGTTTTATTTACATACAGTTCCACACATACAGAACCACAGTTAATTAAAAAAAGCACAGACGAAAGATTTCTGAATAATAGGCAGACATTTATCTGTGCATTTATTATGAATTTGGTGATTGGAATCTCAGTGGCTAAAAGAAAAATGCAACATGAGAGAATTATTATATTGCCCACAGTTTAAATTAATTGTTAAGTTACAACATTCAAGCCAATGTTTCTACCTGTGTCTATTATGTTTTTAGGACTCAACCTGGTGGAGAGTTATCCCTATGAGACAGTGAACAAGGATTACGACTATGTCCGCTTGGCCTCTATTACAGCTGGCAAGTTTACTGACCTTCATTAACTTTCACCTTTATTTTATACCATTTTACCCTTTGAAGATGTATTGTTCATGACTCAACTGAATTTTCCCTGGAAGGATGCCCAAGGCTGTTCTTCAGACACAGTTACACAAGCATTTACATTCATTCGAGCACAATTCCAGCATCCAACATTATGTCTTTGTCTTCAAGTTGTTAGATGGCAACCTTATTCATTTGCCAGACTCAGTTGAAATAACATAATCCATGACTGTCAGTGAATACTAATCCAAGCATTGTTTCTTATAGCCTCAGGCTCATATAACGATGCAATCTCATTGAATTGATTAAAACAAGCCCAAACTCTGAAAAGCAGATTACATCTTGTGGATGGACAAATAGCAAGCCTAGTTTTAATGACAACATCAACTGAATATCCTTTTTTAAAAAATGTTCATCATGTGAAAGGTTTACTAAAGTTTACGTTTAACAAAGTAAAACAACATTAGTTGAGGTTATAATTAAGGCAACAAAATGTATGATAATTATTTGTTGACTATATAAGAAAACATTTAGAAAGAAATGAAAAGTGACTCGCATTGGAAAGCATCTTTGCATGAGTTCAACCTAGAGTCAGAGGCACATGTTGGCTATACATCCATCTACCAATGCGACCAGTCCACCTGACAGTGTTACAAAACTAAAAACACACTGCAGAAAACTGATGACTCAGCTCAAAGTGGTTAGCTGCTTTCAGACTGCTGTCGCACTGAAAAACCCTTAAATTATAAATACCAATTAAGATTTGTTTGTGGATCTGCACTATTTCCGATACTATGTGTGATTGCATGCTTGTAGTAATCTTGAAGCAACAAATGGAGGAATAGCCATAGTTACATAGTATTGATGCTCAGTTTAGAGAGGGATTTACAGCAGATAGTGGACAGACGTCACTCTACGTCAAAGGTCTGCTACTGCAATATGACAGCTATGATGATAATTTTACTTACTAGGATGGAAAGACCTGGTTCTTGTGCTAACATTCAAATAATGCAAAGAAGCCCACTGGATTATACATTGTCCTTAATATGAAAGAGAAATTGTTATTTCTTTGTATTGTAAGAAAAGAGACCCGACTCCTCTTCTAATGCTCATTTTGTTACTCTGGTCGTCAGGATGAAATGAGCCTCTGTTGTATATTTACAGACACGTCCACCTTGAAGCTGAACTTTAATTCCAAACTACCTATCTCAACTTTTGAACCTAACAAGGCGAGATTACATCTCAGCATGCTGAATAAATAAACATAGTACATACCACAGGTCACATACGCTCATATTCATATAAACCCAAAGCTTTTGCTGTATTGCTGTTATTTTTTCACTCATAGCGACACCTTACTTCCATCCACAGACTCTGATGTTGGAGTGACAACTGTGAATCGCTGCCTAGATGCAGCCAAAGCTTGCAATGTGGACGACTTGTGCCAGAAGCTCCGCACAGAATATGTCTCAGCTTGTATCAAACCCAGTGCCAAGTCGGGTCTTTGCAACCGGCCTAAATGCAATAAGGCTCTGCGCAAGTTCTTTGACCGTGTCCCCGCCGACTACACACACAAACTGCTCTTCTGCCCCTGTACGGACACAGCGTGCGCAGAGCGTCGAAGGCAGACTGTTGTGCCCAGCTGCTCTTATGAAAGCGTGGAAAAACCCAACTGCATTACACAGATGAGGATCTGCAATGCTGACTATGTGTGCAGGTTAGAACGGAGCAACGGATCAACGGATCAACGCCAGTATTTCTGTCTTTCCTCCATGTGAACAGTTGTTATTTCTCACTCAGCTATAGTCTCATGTGGATATAATAACATACTGCTATAATATGATCATAATCCCCAGTTTTATTTTACTTAATAATCCAACTCTTGTCTCAAGCAATCCCAAATCAGCAGAGCCAATGTTTCATAATTCCCACTTTATTCAAGTATTCCTTGGATACAGATTTTAGACATATTCACCATACATATATTTAGGCCTGTGCCGTTCAGTATTATGGCTCTTTGAAACCAGATAAACAGCCATTCAATCAACAAAATGGCCCGCTGTTTTACCCTAAAGCTTTCTACCACCATTGGTTAGAACACCCCAGAGAGCCTGTTGGAATAACACATTAAATATTTAGCACAGATAAAGAGCCAGATGGATCAGAGTTATCGCTCATTGCTATCTCTGGTCATGGCCATTATTTTTCACAGCCCCATTACACTCAGAGGGCTTTACTAATGATCCCAGGTCTGGGGGATGAAATATATTACTCTTTCACATCACTTTCACATTACAGTCCAGTGCTTTCAGTCTTTACCACGGCCAACAATATTTCTTTATGTCAAAATGGCAAACTCTTAATTAAATGCCCATGTTATAGTAGAAAGAATGTATGAAAAAGAGCCAGCAAACTTTTTACATAAAACAATACAGGGATGTTCTTGCTAACCAGTGCCCGTTGCTTCTGTAGGTCTCGCCTGGCACAGTTTCAGTACGATTGTGAAGCCTCCGAAACGTCTGCCAGTGGCTGCAAGCAAGGAAACTATGGAGCCTGTCTCCTCGCCTACACAGGGCTCATAGGTAGGTTCACACCTGAGAGGTAATACACACACAGAAATTGCATGAGAGAGCGAAAATGAAATGAACAGGTGAAGGAGGAAAGATACAATATTTGAAAGATATGTACCACACGCTGTGTAATAGAAGGAAATAGAAAACTGTGCAGCGACAAAGAGGCAGGTGTGAGTGAAACCTAGCCAGAAGGTAAATTAATAAATACAGAACAGGTTAAGAGTGAGTGGGAGAACGAAATGAACCTTCTAACTCCAAACCAAAAGACAAAAAGTTCAACATCTTTTAAGATACAAAACCATAAAAATCTCTCATTACAGAAAAACAGAGGCTCTTTACACAACACAAGTTGTGTTTCATTTGGTTTATAACAGTCCGTAAAAAGAAAAAGAACAGCCACTTCTTTTCCACACACTGGAGAGAGGAGCTAACCTATGCATTTCAAGAACCTCAAATGGTGCCCCTCAGCACAAACACACACTTTTCATTCCTGTCTTGTATTTGTTAAAGTGCTTGAAATCCCACCTCAACTATGTTGAAGAAAAGTAAAAAAAACAAAAAAACAGCCACAGAAAAAATAACCTCAATGCCAGAGACTTCCGTGACCTAAAAAAGAGAAAATTGGAGTATTTCTCAGTGTCTCTCTATTGTATCATACGAGTCAGTGCACAGCCAGCCTAACCAACAATGCTAGAATATTATCAGCCCTGTGTGTCAGGTCAGCGTATAAGAAATGGATCGTCCATTAATGTTTCAGATAATAAAGCACTATGAATACAGTGTAACAGCTCAAAAGAGAATGAATATTTAATACTGATTGAGACCTGGTGGGGTCTCTCTACAGGAAGTACAATAACTCCCAACTATGTCGACAACTCCACGTCCAGCGTGGCTCCATGGTGCTCCTGCTCAGCCAGTGGGAGCCGGAGAGAAGAGTGTGATAACTTCCTGGGATTCTTCACCGACAACATCTGTCTCCGTGAGTGTCTATCTATCCACAATGTGCTGACTTGGGTTTTTGGGGTAGGGGTTGTGTTTGAATAGAGGTATTGGGGGGCGTTGTTATTTTAGTGTCCTGTTTAACTGGAGTCGTGCAGATTAAGGTATATTTCTTTCATGCATCTTTATGTTGGTGTTTATCCAGGATATAGCTAAGTCTGTTTCTGGTCATGAGTCATTCATGGACAATTTAAAACAACCTAGTCTCTTCACAGGGAAACTAGACCAACAGCAGTGAGACACCAAACATTTCAAAACGTACCCCATTTCTTTATTTTAAGCCCAATTTTGTACCATTATATAGATGTTGTTCAGGTTGGGGAAATTAGACTTTAAAAATGCTTGAAATTAGACAAGCATCTTTTGCTCAAGCAACATAGCAGAAAAGAAAACCCCCATCACTGCAGAGCTGAAACAAATACTGTTCCACAAATACCTCAGGTGCTTGTTTGGATTTCTGTGGTTTCATAGCTTTTCACTCGACTGCTCGTACAGCCAGAGTGATTTCATTATGAAATTAAATAAAAAAAACGGCGTTCCCCTAATCCGAATTATTTGCACGGATAACCTGCAACAGGGGACATGGAAAAAGACTTGATATAAAAATCTAAGTAAACAAGTTCTATGATAAAGAAAGTGACAGGGCAGAGCCGTTGGGACTCCGTGAGACAGATGTTTCCCAGCATGCTCAAATAGCAGCAGTATTGAAATTAGAGACCTCGTGCTTTTTGTGGAATTAACAGTATGCTCTCTCCCTCTCTCTTAGTGTGTCTCTCTGTTTCTCTCCCTCCCATTTACTCACTCACTTCATCTTCTCTCGTTATTAATCATCCCCTTCACGCTGTTTCCTTGGTAATTCCACCTGGGTGTTCAGACAGTCACTTCTTAGTGAATTATAAGTAAGCCGGCCCTGTGATTGTTAGGTAATTGTATATTTATAAATCTCTTCCAAACACGTCATGTACTTTTTTCTTTTCTTTTTTTTTTACAGTTGATGGAAGAAAGGTATAGAGCTAACTCATGAAAACTTCCTTCAGAAAACTGTTGATTATTTTGGACACTGATTTCTCAGTTTCAACCCTTAAGCTGCATGGATATTTTGCCAAACAGTCCTTTATTCCTCAGGTCTTTATCGGCCTGTTGCTTAACACAGATTGAGACACTAATTAATATAATATTGTTTGTACATTTTTACTAACATTGGAACCATACATAAATAAAATATATAGCCTTTTATACTTTATGGTTGCATTGTGCTGTTTTACACATGGGCTACTGTAAATGCCGTCTGACTGGCACCAAACACAGGTCATCATGAATCACTGTCACTGTCTTGTATGTGTCCTTTGGCACAGCGGTGCTTTGAGGTAAATGCTAATGTCGACATGCTAACACTGCTCACAATGACAATGTTAACATCCTGTAGTTTAGCAGATTAGGGACAGTGGTAATAGCAGTAATGAATAAATTATATTAGATAAATAATGGACACAATAACATGGATTAAAGGTGAGCACATAATAGGGTGCTACAGCAACCTTAATCCAGAAGTCATACATGGGTGTCTTTTAATTTATTGTGTCTTCTGTTCTTCTACCGTGTTTCCTTATGCTAATTCTCACCCTAACGCCATCTTTCCATTTCTCTTATGACCTCTGCTCTGGAGTGTGAATAATTAATGGTTCTTATTATTGACCTCAGCAAGTATATGGTATATCTATCAATGAACCTGTACACACAATGAGTATCTTTGCTTGGTGTGTGCGGCGAGGTGAATCTTTGGCCAGTCTTTCCTTGGGCCCCGTGCCTAGAAAAGATACACAGAGAGGTCTCAGAGTTGTTTGGCCAGTGCAAATGGTCTATGAGTTAATGAGGTCGATGTAGAGAGGCAGGTGCAGTTTGGATACTTGAAGAGAATACTGAGTATTTTCTGATTTTCTTTTTTTTTCTTCTCTCCCTCGCCTCTGCTGACCACCCCAAGATCTGGCCCAGCAAAAGCTCTCACGCTAAATTTACAATTCAGAACCGGAGGCATTTGCAAAATAATCATAAGATATAAGTGGAACTCGATGAAAACATATCAAGACAAAGTTTTTTTTTTTATTACTGCTATGCCTCATATTTCAGGGAATGCTCTCATGACGTTTGGAAGTGAGTCAGACCAGCAGCCGACTCTCAGCCAGTCTAGTACATCCAGCTCCGGCCACAGCAGCAGAGAAAACTGGAACACCGCTTCTCCAACCGAAACCATAGAAACTATGAGGAACATTCTGGATACAATAATACCGACACAGGTGTGCTGTTTTCTTGTCATGGTCAGTGTTCAACAGCTTCACACATCCAGCAGTGAACTGTGTAAATATTAAAGCCACTATGTGTGGAATCTTTCTGTGATGATTGTAGTTTCTTCAAAATATTTTGATGGCATACACTTGTGCTTGGATGTGAAAATCCCAGTGAAAATTGGTTTAGTTTTTAATTTTCAGCCATTCATTCTCAGTGTCAATTGATGAAACCATGGTGTCTTTTTAGATGCCACAACTTGGGGGTGTACATTTTTAAATTCTACGCATAGTACCTTTAATTATTCTGCTCTTCCTTTTGTGTCATTGCAACATACAAAAGAGCCTGAAAGGTGTATGTCTAACTATGAACATTGAAATGCAGCATTCAGCACGACCACGGCAATATAAGTTCAGACCTTTTCTTGCCTAGTTTGACAACTTCTGTGACATGTTCCGTGACGTTGTTCCATTGGATCCCATAATGTTTTCCATGCACAGCTGCAACATGGCAAATTGAATGAGGAATTATGAGGAGTTTTATTTCCTTTCAGGAAACCTGTAACCATTTGACTATCGTCCTCAGGTCAGGAGCATTTTTCCAAATTAATTATACCTTATACCTTATATGCTGCACACACACACATTCACCACCTTTATATTGAGTGGGAGGGGAAAGACAGAGCCCACCTTAATTGCCAAGTGACAATGAATGGTTCCTAGGTTTCGTTTATTCATAAAAATGTAATTACATATGTATATACAGCAAGGATTCTTCAAGGTCCAATGTGCGGTTAGTTGTGTTTCTTGCCCAAGACACGGGAAGAATTTGTGACTGTATGATCAAAATGATTGTGTAGTCTGAGGGTTCACTGAATTTCAGAAATTCAAATAGCCCTAGCCTCCAGCCCCAGTCCTTGCCTTTACCGACCCAGTTTTTAATCCTGAGACAGATTATCTGAAAATCAAAGCGCTGTTTGTAACACACTATAATATTAGCAGATCATCAGCATTGGACTGTTCAAAAAAAGAGTGGCCATAAAAAAATCTCTCTGTCTCCTCCCAGGCCCTGGGAAATGAACTACTGGTGGGCGAGTCCACCCTGCCATCCAACAGCCTCCCAAACTCTGCTTCACCTCCCAGCCTAATGCTTCAAGCTGCCTTTGGCCCTCTGTTGTTGCTCCTTCATCTGCTCAACAATGGACACTAAGGACTGCAGGGGGTGAGTGCTGAGGACCCTCCTAATACCAAGCAGATGGGAGGACCAGTGCAGTTCAGAGGAAAATGGACCGTATGGCAATTCTCCTCCCTCTAAATATGTACAGCGATTCTGTTTTTCTATTTTTGTGTCTATGTGGTCCAGTTCCACTTGCCAGTGTTCTCTCTGTGAGTGTGGGAGACGAAGGCAGACTGAAGTCAGTCTGTACATTTGTACATTGTCGTTGCGATCAAATCAAGCCGAAATGAAGTCAGAGTGCAGCTTTTGTGGACTAACCCAGCTCTCAGCTATCCAACTGTATCCATTTTCAAGAGCTATTATGAAAATATACTGTAATGCAGATATGTATGATACAAAGACATGAAGTATGTCAATACCTGTAAAGATTTATATTATCTACAGAAGCTTGTATTTGAAATATTGTTAGGAAAAATAGTTGGAGTAAACCAGTGAACTTTGTGTCTGCTCTGTACTCAGTGATTGGAAAGCTGCTGGGGTAAATGGGGCTTTAATACCACTCTCCTCCAGGGACTGAAATAGGACCATTATTTCTGATCAATACTGGAATAGTGGAGAGACAGAGAGACAATAAGGCTACATTCTTCTCAGCCATCTTTGACAAATGCCCTGATTCTTAAAAGTCTGTCGGCATGATCTAGAAGAGATGTAGCAAGCCAGAGTACACAAGATAAATGTTGACATAATTGTCCTTTCCATCAAGACTCTTGCCCTTCGTCAAACCCTCTCACACCACTTAATTTGCTATTGCTAAAGCAACAGTAGCTTGTTTTTGAAAACACAAGCCCTTGGACTTTATCAGCAAAGGCAGGTTCTTGGACTAGAAAGGAAATAATCAGAAACGCAGTAACTCTTTACCTGTAGCTGGTGTATTATGTGTTTGTGAGCGAAATACACTTTTATTTCTCATTGTGTTCGTGAACATTGATATTAGGGGCTCTGAGTTTTTGTGCCAGAGAGGGAAGCGAATGGTTTGACTTATCGAGTGTTGCCAACACCAGTACAGAGCCTGTTTGAGATTAGACAGTTGAATGACTCTGTATTTTCTGTTCTGGGAATGTGCCAGTGAATTCTGAACAGGACCAGAGGTGCTGCAAATAAAAGTTCTCAGATCATTATGTTTACACATCCAGCCTCATTCAACCTTTTTTAAATGACAAATGCTTTGTTTGGTGCTGTTGAAGTGAACATTCTCAGTCAAGTCTTCTAGGGGGACAGAAGCAACACAACTGAATACATGTTTACCTAAACTAACACTCACATGATTTCCATGAGTTCGTCATTTGAAGTGAGAATATAACAGGATTTACTGCATAATCCAGGCATTTGTGACCTAAGAGCTTCTTTCAAACTGATCTCTCTCACCAAATGTTCACCAGCTGCTTCACTTCAGAGCAACTGTACTTGCATCGTGCTTTTCTGGACCTCACATAAACACATTAAACGCCAATAGAAAAAAAATTAAACCTTTAAGGCCTTTCAACACACTAACATACAAGTACTGCATGTGTTACAATTTTAATTTATCTAATGTCTGACAACTTTAACTAATTTTAACACTACTTTACTCTGCTGATGTCTGATACAGACAGGCAGCAGCAGCTAGCTGCCAAAGACTAAACACGGAAACATTGGAATCAATGGCCAGAAGTAGCACCACGAGTGTGGAAGAAACAGCTGTTTGTTTTAGACATGTCTCATAACATAACAGGTCCAATGGAGTAACAACTTCTATAGTGAAGAAGCTGGCAAGAGTTTGTCCAGAATCTGGCATATTTTCAAAAAGAATAAGAGACGAAAATAACAGGAAACAGGAAAAGTGAGTTCGTTAAGTGGCTTATTCCTGATTCACCCATAACCGTCCCTCTGTTTACATTTTGCCTTTAGTTTGCTGGAAACAGACAATTAACACAACAGCCTGCATAATTAACCCCTGATTCTGACACAGGATGGTGTAATTATCTTATTGTTAGTGCTGTTAAATGTGAGGTAGAAACAATCAGGGATCGTGACTGTGTGTCAGATGGGAAGAGGAAACAATGCTGTGAACCAATTAAAAATGCCAACAATTGCAAGTTAAATACAGATCTATAAAAAGAAATATATGTACGACATAGGCTTAATGGAGCCTGTGTGATTAAAGTTTTGCTTTTTTACTACATCCCCTTGCAACTTTGATTACATGCACTTTTATTTTTCATACACACTACAAAATATTTGCTGTTGGTTTCTTGTAAAAATAAATATTTTCAAATACTGCCATCTAAATGCAAAATATAGTATGTTATTAGTTACTAATGATTACAAAAAAAATGCATGTTTATAAGTGTGCTTGAACTCTTCTACGGGGCTAGAAGACAGCATCCAACATGAGTAAGAGTCTACAGCCATGCTAGCGGCTCTGTGAGGCTGTATCATATATAGAATCAAAGCTGTGCTTTGAGCTAAATACTAACATCAGCATGCTAACATGCTCTCAATGACATTGCTAACATGCTGATGTTTAGCAGGTATAATGTTTATCATGTTCACCATCTTAGTTAGGCATTTCTTAATTAACACTAAACACAAAGTGCAGATGAGGCTTAAGGGAATGCCATTGTCAGTTTTGCGGGGATGTGGTCATAAATCATTTTACTGGACAAATTACAATTTTGACCTGATGATGACGTTGTGTGCAAAGTTAAGGTGTCTCTAGTTATTACAATTCATCCTATGGGGAACATGAATGTGTGTACAACATTTTGGCAATCCATCCAGAGCCACAATGGTAATGTGGCTAAAAATAAATAAAAAGTGACTAAATCACCTGTGCAAACACTGCTACAGTACAAAGGTTGGTCATATTACACACCAATGACATACGCCTGTTATTTTCAGTGTTTGACCAATGTTCCTCTTTGATGATGTACAGCGGTTTGTCTGTGTTTGGCACATGTTGTCATGATTTTCAAGTGTTCTCCTTGACGCAGTTATTAAACAGATATACTTGCAGTTTGGGTTCACACATTTCCCTATTTTTGTCTCGTGTTTTGACAACTCACACATGTTTATAACTTATAAATGGTTTTTATTGTGATTACATTTAATATAAGCCAGCTAGAGCTGCAACTACTACGGATTGTTTTCATTATTAATCTGTTTTTTTTGCACAGAATAGTAAAAAAATACTGAGATCCAAAGTGATGTTCAAATGTCTTGCTTTGTCTGAACAACAGCCCAAAATCCAAAAATATTCCATTTAAAATTATATAAAACACAGACAAGCAGCAAATCCTCACAATGAAGAAGTTGGAACAAGCAATGTATTTTATGCTTGGTTAAACAATACAGCAGTTAAAGAGTTAAAGCAGAGAAAGAAACACTGGAGGGGATTCTGATATAAACATTTTCCAGCTCTGCTCAGAGAGGAAAAATAGCCAGGTGAAGTTTTTGAGACTCAGAGTTATGACTCCAGAAGAGAGTCCTTACTCACTATGGAAAAAGGGCGGAGAGCGGGTTTAAAAAGATCTCTATCAAATGTAATTCAAGAATACAACACTTTGTTTGCATCGTGGTGATATTACTTCATGGACACGGTGACATTGAAAAGAGCCCGAGAAGTGACTTCCAAAATACAGCTCCACAGGGAGGAACTCTGCTCATTACACTACAAGTGTAGATGAGAAACAGATTGCTGTGATGAATCTGAATGTTGAGAATATGATCTGCTCAGCTGATTTATACCAGGCTCATCACGCCAGGAGTGATGGATTTTCATTTTCAGTGTGCAGCCTTCTGGAAAAAACAAACATAGTTTAGAATCATCTCTTATCTCTGATGACCCATGATACAATTTGTCAAACCGGAGGTTCACTCCCTTAAAGCCTTGTTACTATGATTATAGCCAGCGTGAAGATTTAAAAAGTCCCCCAAAGAAAACTTCATGAAGCTCATGAAATATTCAAAAAAAGAAGGAATTTCAATTAAATATTCATATTTGATGAAGGTCAAATTCGCAACCACATTCACTGCATAACACCATGTCCAGATTTCATGTATTTGTCACATTATCACCTTTGCTAACAATGCCCTTCTATGTACTGTGGCAGGCCCGGGGGTTCGGTCCGGCCACGCCACCTCAGCCAGAGAGGACAGGTGGTGGGCGGGGTGTACATACCTGCCCACAGATTACAACTTCTCGGCAGCTGGCGACAGGCGCACCTGCTGCCCATCAACCGATCAATAGGGGAGAGTAATCCAGGGACTTCACCAATATAAGGAGGAGAGCAGAGGCAGGGAGGGGTGGAAAGAGAAGGAGATGAAACGAGAAGGGATGATAGGAGAAACGGACAAGAGACAGAGAAGTAAGAAGAACCCTGTATTACCTCAGGCCCCTGCCTGCAGGTGGTGAAGAAATAAACCACCTGCGTACCTGTCAATCTGCCTGGCTGTGTGTGTGTTGAATCTTACCTCCTCCCCCTGGTCTGCCACAGTACATAGTACAGCTTGTTGGCGGTGATCACAGTCGTTTACAGCCTGAATCACAAAACAGGACTTCTTTCATCGATTCAAATAGTTAAACACCATGACTATGAATGACAACTGAAAATATATATAAATATAATAAACATATTTTAAATGGCACTCCTGACACAAATATAAAGTTCATGGCTGTAAGAATTCTGGTTATTTTGGTAAAGGTTACGCAAAGATTTTTGGTTTCGGTTAATGTTACTGAAGTAAAGACATCCTGTCTCGTGCTTCATGTTACAATTGACTTTTTAATATTTAACCAAGAACATGATCTTACTAACCTAACGGGTGCTTTGTGTTGCATAAACTTAACCATAAAAAAGCTAATCATGCTTTAGTTGCCAAGAGTGCATATTATGGGAAACACAAAATTTGTTAGTGACTCTTACATTCAATAAGAACACTTTTTGACTTTGTACATACATTTAATAAAAATAGTTCTTGATTATGTTGAAAAAAACACAATCTGAGTGGCGTTACAGTTCTTTCAAATAGTAGGCTACATAAATGTAATGTAAGCGACAAAGTTACCTTCATCTTTGCATTCCAAAATGTGATAAACTTTATGTTATGTGTGTGTGTTTCGGCAATAAACTCGTGTGTATCCATAGCCTGAACAGGAGTTCTTTAAGTCATGATTAAACTAATGTAGGCCACACATAACACACAAAAAAAGTCCATAACATCAGAAAACAAAAGGAGCAGATACCAAAATTATGAATTTATGATCAGTCTTATAGTCGGGAAGAAAATTGCCTTTGACATTTAAAGTAAAAATAATAGCAGCCTGCTAAGTTGCTGCATATGAAATGCCTATTGTTGACATTTATTGTGACATCATCCTTGCCAGCAGAAATACGTAAAACCAATTTCAGGTATTTCTGGTTATGATAGACTCAATAATAAGGCCTCTAGAAATACAATCAGAAAAGACCTGAATGAACAAACTGTTACAGAACCTTTGAGTCTATGAATCCACTCACAAATCATTTTAAAAAGTACAACTTGAAACATTAATAACGCAAGTATAAGACTGGAAGTCACTACATGCAAGTTATGAAAGATGATAAAATATTGTGAAAATTAATTGTCTAGAGTGAAGCATTTTCAGAATCTTAGCTGTATTTATGTTCAGCTGACATATCCTGTATACTGTATATGACTAAAGTATCATGTTTTAATCCACTGGGCATTATTTGATGGTATGATGCTAGTATGGACTGTTATTGCAAAGTGTAGGACTTCAAATATTTATAACAACCTATGCTGTCTTTGATGGGCTTCCCAGAGCTCTGTTTCAGATTTAATATGATTTAGTGCTTAGGTTATATTAATGTAAGCCCCAAGATGATTTATATTTGCATACTGTGAACTTTGCACATCCCGCAGCTAATGTTTGCACACCTATAGCACTAATATCCATATTACTGTACAGTTTGTTTTGTTTCAAATTTTTATCTCTCTTATCTTATTTTACTTACTTTTTATCTTATTTTACTTATTTTTATATTCACATTTTATTGCACCAACATGACCAAAGCATAAGGTTTCTTATTATGATTCTGAGGTTCATCATGACCTTGTTTGAGGTCAAACAACTAGTACAGTTTTGAAGCAAAGATGGCTCTCTGCTAATTTAGGTTATAAGCACACGCAAGTATCCTGACACACACAAAAGAGAAGAACTATGATGCCATCTACGCTTCTTTATATGCTTAATTCTCTTCAAATGTGCCTTTTTATTTTTCTATAACTTTCACATGTCAGGGACTATCGCTGGGATTTATTCATCTCGATCGCCCTTGCCCCTCCATTCACCACAGGTTTTACCCAATGGCAGCTCAGAATTCAACACCGATCAATAGCAACAATCAAATGTTGCTCTAGGGTGTTGATACCTCTTGCCATTTACTACTGGATCATTCCTCCTGCAACATATCAACACACACTTTCCCTACTCGAATTATTTTCAGACTCTGTGCAGCTCCTGTGTTTTTTCCATGTCTTGCCTTTGCAAGGAAGAATTGAAATTGATTCCTCCCACTAATTGCTGTAAACACTGCAACAAAGTACAGCCGGGCTTGTGACATATGTCAACTTAATTTACTCACTGCTTTCCTCTCCAAAATAATAACTTGTTAGTGGCTGCGACATGATTTCACTTCCAATGATAAGCGTGATTAAAACTCACTGCAATCACAAACAAAGCCTATTAAAAATTCACTCTTAGAATACTGTATGAGCTGTAAATCAAAAGTTTACTAGAGAAATGAGTAATGATGATTATTAAATAGCAGAGCAACAGGAGGGTTTGAACCGTTCACTCCAAAAGCAAAATAAACTGATGTTATTGAGAGATCTCTCATTAGAATGTCAATTGTAATAGTTTTGATGTGTAGAGGACAGGGACATTCTCTATAAAAACTAAAATACAGCTTGACTGAATATGTTTTGAGACACATATTTACTGCAGAATAGGCCTAAATAATGGCACCTGTGACAACTGAAATTAGCTTCAGCCTATTTAGGACATGGCAAACAGGATGAAATTAATATGTATATATAATATATATAATAAGCAATAGAAACACCCATGTGTAATAACTCAGAATCGTGTCTGCATATTATGCCGCCATCTTGGAGCCTGTAATCCCCAAAATGGGCTTGTTTACTCAAGATGGTTTTTAATCAGTGTAACTCTGTGCAAATAATCTGTCTGAAGGGTATCACTGTCTTTCCACTGCAAGAGTCACATCCCGCTGCTGTCCAGTCCTCACAGCGAGGCAAATGTAATGCAAAGTCATTATTACACTGCAGTGTGACATTTATAATCCTCTCTACTATAAATGGATGTCTTGGCTTAGGAGGTAGAAATAGTGCTTTGTATGTTTTGTGTAAAGTAGAATTCTCTTGGGGTAATGTGTAATTATAACTGGAGATTTTGTCTTGTTATAATCATAAACTTTCCTCGCCTTCGTCCCGTTGCTGCATTAATGGATTGCTCTATTTGTACATGGGCAGTAGCGCATATTTGTAGAACATAACTTTGTGCCTTTGAGTCTTTGACAAGTGTCTCTATGAATTGAAAGTTGTGCTGCGTATTTTGTTGCAGATACACTCCTCCAGATGTACGGATATGCTCACGTATGTCTGCTCACGTCTATGTCTATATGCAGGTCTGTGTGTTCATGCGTATGTGTGTGACGCATGTAGGCGTATGTCTGCAGACATCTGTTTTTGTGTCTGTAATCTGTGTGTGTCCATGCATATCTGTGTCTTTGTGTGTGTTTGCATGAACGCACAGGCACAAATGTGTCTTGTCAGGGTGATTATTTTGCTTCTCATCCTATGTTTTGTTTTCTGACAGGAAGAAGACTCAGTGTACCTACTGTAATATACACGTGTGCATGTGTTTTGAGGATATAGGTTCACACTTGCATGTGAACCTACATCTAGTCTAACGTCTCACCGTGTACAAATTCTTATTACAGTTGCCAGCAGCTGCACTGTAGTAGACGCCTTAATGTCCTTGAGCACGACAGCATCAGACGGAGGGGGGGGTGGGAGCTGGATAGTAATGACTGATTCACCACTCCTTCACTCGCCTATGGGAGCTGGATTGCTCGATACTTGTGGAGGCCATTTTCTGAGCAAATTCCCCTCCTCCAGAGGCACTTTGACAATGCCACAGCATTTCATGAGTTAGATGTGGCTAGTTGCCGCTTTTTGTACAGTGTCATGACTCCGAATCCCAGTAACACACAGAACTAATTTCCGGCCTCAAAGGAGAGAAATGTGGCAGTTTTCTAGCCCAGTATAGGAATTACGCTCATACTGGACATTTCTCAATCAGATGAAATGTTATGGTCATTTTGGAGACTTCACTCTGTAGTGCTGTTGAATTATATTGCTTTAATGGGTTTCTATTGTTTTGTCCACCCTATTTATATCAATGAAGGTAGGCTAAATAAGAGATAAATAACACCTCTTTGTATAATGCATTGCAGTTCAACAGCACCACAAACTACAACCTGAAAAATGACCATGCAGTTGAATCAACACCTCTCTAAAACAGTTTCAACAAAATCCGAACATTATAAACTTCATGAACATAGGATGTGTTGCAGGACTGTGTTTTTAGACTGCATTCATTTTTGCTACATGTACCTAATAAACTGGCACCTGGGTGTACGTCCAGTGCTAATGCAGAAAGTAGTACAAAAGCTGTAAACCATCGTCACCGAACATGTTTTGCAGAGTAAGGATTGCAATGTCCTTAAAATGCTTAGAAAATAAAGTATCCAATGTCAGTTCCTGCCTTCAAGGATGTAAAGATTTGAGAATGTGTACTTCTTGATAATAGCCTGAAACCAACACAGGGAGTATGGCAGGTTGTCAATAATCTTCTGATGGAACATAATACATATAGGCTGTAGGCATACACCTGCACAGCAGACAAAATATCAGGACATGGATTCACACTGACCTCATCTGCAGCCTCTTCAGTTTTTCTGCCATACACCGAATAAAAATACAATTTTATCTGAATGTAAATCTATACCCCTGGTAGTGTGTGATACTACAGTACAGGGATGAACAGATAAGCCAGCTGGCATCTCTGCACTTCTCACCCCTTTTGACATTTCAAAAATGCCATCCCCAATCATCCCTTGGCTTAAATCATGTCCCACCACCATGAAGTTACTGCTGCCCTATAATCTCTACAGGACAGGCTGTTTTACATAAGGGAATTGCTGTTTAAGATCTGAATTTCAAATATGTGTAACAATTGAGTATATGGTCACAGTCTGCATTTTAAAACCCCTACATACATACATACACATCTAAGAAATGTAGTAAAAAATATGAAGTAAATTAAATCAAAAGATGCAAGTAAATAATATAAAAAGCATCACTGATTTATATAGGCAACATAAATGAAGGTGCTGTCGTTAATGGAGACGCTGAGGCTTATTTTTACACAACATTTTAGTCATTAAACTGCTGCTTCTGCCTTCACCCACAGTGGCTTACAGTGAGTAAGTGTTGCACAGTGTTTGTGCAGCTGGTGACCTCATGTACAGAAATCCAAAATATCAGGAACTGAGCAACCTTCCGTTGAGTTACACCATGCAATGCTCACCTCATGCCTCGATTACAATGAATAAATTACCTCCCCTTTGTTTTCCTACTTGTCTTCATGTACATCTTTCCTTTTGTGACTTAAGTTGACATAATAATTTTTAATCAACAAGGCATCACTTGGCTTTCGCTTGGCCCTGCTAGGTTAAAAAAGGCTGTCATCAGTGCATGTTTGCTTAAAAATACTTGCATGTTAAATAACGTCCTTCTCAGCATTAACTCTCCTAGCCGGTCAGTATTAACCAGTTAACCTGTGGTTCTTCTGATTGCTTCCGTTTAGAGCTCAGTATATTCATGGATGGACCAATGTGCTTTTGCCAGTAGGGAGTTCAGATTTTCTCCCTTTTAAAGTGCAACGGAGAAAATTGGAGAAAATCTCCAAATAGAAAACCCAAGTCAAGTTGAAGTGCAATAATTAACTGAAACTCTTCACTCATGGCTTTTTCTATTCCCATAGGACTGAACTGGTGGGTATGTTTTCAGTTTGAAAGAACGCAGAAGCAACAGAAGCATAGCCTCTGGTGCAATTAACTTGATGACCTGGTGGTAAAAAACAAAAGAAAACAGGACAATGTGGCAAATTACTTTTGATTAGGAAAGCGTAGATTCCCAGGCTAGTATCAATTAAAAATGTATTACAAAGTTTTTAGCAAAGGGTTAGGAACATGTTGAAACACTCCATTAAACCTCATACTGCCACATTATTATACACATTATGCATCATTCCACAGCTGCACATGCACTTTGCCCAAAAATCTAATTCCGAACTCTTGACTTTGGACTGATTCACTGACAGTAATCTTTCAGAGCATTTCTGTCTGTATTTCTGCTCTACTGCTGAATGAGACATTCTGAAGGCAACAGGCTGGTGGGTTGAGTGTATGGGGATGTCAGTTCACATTCACCTCTGATACCAGCCATGCCCTCACTCAGTCACTATCATTGCAGTAAAGCCTTCAGAGTAGACCAAGCCAGTGTTTGCCCGGAAGAAAAGTCTGTGCATGGGCAAAGATATGGGCGAGAGGTTGGCATGTTCTCTTCCTGTCTCTCCCTTTTCTGCAAACATCCACCAACTGCTCAACAACCTTTCTATGGCCTTTAGAGCCAGATGTAAGTCAAGCCAACACCTGCCCATTGGTAACATATCACCTGATCCAGTCAGCCTTGATAAAACCACACTTTGGTGTTCTCCTTCTTTGCCCAAAAAAACACAGGTACTGAATATCATGACAGGCTTTTGTGTCCAAATTGTTTTAATGACATTCTACAATAAATATTGAACATAGCAAAAGCACACTCAGGGTAAGTGGAGGTAAGAAATGAAACCCAGTATCAAGGGAGCAATTCACAATCAAAACACAAAGGATGGCAATCAGCAGAGGACCTGACACTTACTAGTCATTAGAAAATTGCTCAGGTACCATTTGAAGCCGCAACCATTTCATCAGTATGAAAGCAGCAATCTCATTTGCAAATGTCTTATTCTTCTGTTCAAAGCATTACTGAACTTGTCTGCTATTATGAAAAGTGAAGAAAAAGAACAGAAAATAGGCATTCTAGTTTGTGTAGCTCCTCTGAGAAACAGGCTGTTTTGAGAGACTCTAAGCTGGGGCTATACTGCCCCCTAATGCTTTGGACGTGCAGCACTTCTCCAGAATTCAAAACATAAAGACCCATCATGCCTTACAATTACTGTTTACAATACCCACATCAGCGTTGCTGTCACTGAAGTCAAACTATTGCTCATATATAGTACATGGAGAGTAATCGTGTGTGTTTTTTGCAGCGATATTGTCTGGCAGCTGTCTCTGCCGGAGGTCTGATACTCTGAGCTTTTAACCTGCAGTAATTGAGGCTCTGCAGTCATGGCAACCCTGGGGGACACATACTAAGAGTCTACACAGGTGTTAAAACATACCTTCAAAGAAATGTCACGCTTCTTACAGACCAAGGACGAATGTCATCAGAAAATGGCAAATGCAAATGTGATTTATTAAGTTAACGTAATGTATTAAATTAAACCCAAAAGAAGAAGAACACTTTTTTAAATATGATGATAATATATAAAGAAGAGTTAGTAAGGGAAATGAACGGGGCACAGTTCAGTGGCAGTAGGGTGACGTACCACATTGTGTTATATTTGGCTATTATGACTTATTTTTCATGTCATATTCTTTGACTATATCTTTATTAATCTCTTGTGCCAGACACTAGATACTGTTTGAGATTGTGAAAAATGTGAGATTTATTCAGGCACTATGCATGAGACATGAAGGAGTCAGAGCTATTACAACTCGTAATAACAAAAACTTTTGCGCATACATTAAGGTAATAACAGACATATAAAACTGTTATTCAGAAACAACAGTTATTTGGTTCCTGTCAGTGTGCCACAACTTTCTATGTGCACTGCTGGCTATCCAGATAAAAATCCATGACGATCCTAGTGTGAGGCAATCTGTGTCATTAACAAATAGATCAAACTAAACCTGTTTTATGTTGTACGTATATTAAAATATAATAAATCATATGTTGCAAGGTTGATAGATGTCAATCTCAGAGTTGGTAAGGGCACTAAATGGGGCACAGTTCAGTGACATACTGCAATTTTCTTTGACATTTTAAGCTGTTTTTAAATGACACTGGACATTTCAGTCCCCAGAAGTAGCAGCAGAGTGAGTGCTCCTCGCTTTCATCCTGCTCTCCGGGGTAAAATCATTCCACTATGTCAAGTCGTCTCGTCCACTCTATTGTACTGCTCAGAACTACCTGGTTACACTTGCAACAGATACAGGTAGCTGTGGACCCGGACCCAGGATGAGTCTGAGTGAGAGGTCAGGTCAGGCTCTGAGATAACGTTATGGTCTGCCTTCTACTTTAGAAGTGGTGAATTTACAGCTTACAGCAGCTTAACACGATGTTGTCTCTGGCTTTTGTTTGATATCTAGTGTTGGCAAAAATGCTGCACATTTCTGATCCATAGTTAGCACTCATTACCTGGGGCTGCTAACTTGGCTTGTTTTCTATATTATGTGAATATTGCTGTCACCCTGATCCCTATTCATAAATCTGAAAAAAAAATGGAAATAGTCAAATATTGGTATTGAACAGCCAAATCCTTTAACTGACAAAAGTCTGAGTCAGGTACAGCCCTAATATGTTCCTTTGTACGTTATTGACAAAAGATTCAGATGTTACGAAGCTGTCAGGAACTTCTTCTCAACCTTTCTGTGCCACAGAATAGTCAGGCGCACAGCCAAACTACCTCGATCCAAGTTCTCTCTGTCGCCTTATTAGCACTGCATCACTGCCTCAGACCCGCTCAACCAGAAAATCCATCACCTATGTGTATCATTATGTCACCATTTTTGTGAAGCTCACAGTTCACGTCTCAGTCGCTGTGGTCTATTATCCTGTTCAAAGTGCACTGCTGGAGACAGAGCGGTAGCATCTCTGGCGGGGTCAACTGAATCCATGGTCATTGATTACCTAATTGTTGCTTATTAACTCCAAAGCACCTATGACCTCTTCATAACACCCTTCCTTATCAGAACATGAACCAAACAGCAAACAAAATGTTTTTTGGCTTTAAATATAAAAGCTGAGGCTGATCACTCTCATGCCCCATGATTATGTGATCACCTTTAATTAGTCATTATTACGTATAAGCGTAATGTCTGCCAAAATAATATAAGTACATTTCAATATTGTCACAGTGTTTGTATTCAAGTAACTCATCCAATTTTTCTGAGGATCGTGAGCCCATGGTTTTAACAACCAGCAGGATTCTCAGCTCAAGTGAGTCGGCATCACGATCAGAAACCCACTCACCTTAAAATAACCATAAACACTCATGGACAAGTAAAAAACACACTCTACCAATACATTGTACCTTATAGTTATGAGAAAGTTACTAAGCTACGTAAGCTTTTGCAGTCTGTCAGTCATGGCTCACCACCTTCACCCATGTGTTTTGTTGTACCTCTCTGCTTGGCAGGAACATAAAAACTCCCCTCTGCCAATGAATTATAGACATAAAAATACAGCAAGACAGCTGATAGAGACTAAATCTTTAATTCAAGATGAGTTAAAGAGATGGTTTAAGGAGGTACTCTACCAATTTTACACATGAAGATCTGTTTAGTCAGACCCCCCCACCCCCAAACATTATGGAAGGGAAGTGCTAAGTCACTGGCGTAACCTTTTAAAGAGTAATGTGAGATGGGGTTGCAGGTCTGCCTTTCTGTTACTTTTGATGTGTGCAAACGAGTGCAGCTCTATGAATACCTGTCTGAAAATGAGCACTGTTATTCCCACATTTAAAGGATTATTGCGTCTTCCCCCGCTCTATAACTAGTGTCTTTTAACCCCATCCTGAGTGTGGCTGTTTGGAACAGCTATAGGAACACTTTCACTTCAGGTGAAGTCAGACAACATGTCGTAGAAACTAGTTCTTTGCGAGCAAGACCCGACCCTTACAATATCCTAAGACAGATTTTTGTGCCATCAGTTTTGATGCAGATTGTGGCGACTGAAAATACACACATTCTTCTCCTGTTTTACTGACTGCCACATACACATACACATAATCATAGTGGTAAACACTTTGAATTTAGCAGCATTGTGAATGGCAGGGAGGACGTTAAGGTGTTAATAATTAGTAGTGACCCAATCACATCTACTTGTGGGACCCTGCGCTTCAACTTTTTCATTTGCTATTTTTTTTTGCCTGAGGCCAAGTTTTGAAAGTTGCCAGGTAACCAAGTGTCCCAATTCTCTTGCCTCTATAATCAACATGTAAGAACTTTTGGTATCTGGAGACCTGGTCTGTTTGCATTCACCCACCCATCAAAACACAAGCTGCATGAAAGCTGTATGAAATAAAAATGTACTGAGCACCTAAGGTGTGTTCTGTAACTGCCTTTGATGTCAATTAAAATGAGCCTGTAAAATTTTACAAGGCTTGTAACTTCTAGAAAAATAACAAGCAGGTATACTGTGAGTAATTACATCACGCAATTAGGAATTCAATGGAAGGAATCCACAAGAACAACGTCAGCAGCTTATACAAGGACTATTTTATTTAGGATGTAAAATTATTCCCCTGCATAAATTCACTTGCTCTTGAAGAGGTAATTTCTTTTGTCTATTTCGTCGCCTATATTAACATTCCACCCTGGCAATGGAATTTGTCTCCTGATTTGTCAGATAAAAACACAGCATTACAATTCCTCCTACATGCATGCCAGTCAAAACAAATAAGTGGAGTTTGTTCCTTGAGGCTGAACTGATCATTACTCTGGAGTCAAACTCAATCAAAAACATCACAGTCTGCGTAAACAAGTTATAGTTGTGTCACATTTGCCTCTATCACTTCAGCTTCATTTAGCCAAATCTCTTTGACTGTAATAATGTAATTTTGATTTCAAGATGTTATTTTTATGGTGTGTACCCATTGTTATTATTATGGAAACCAATACAATAAAGGACATACTTTCCTGAGTATATTTGAATGAATGGATAAATGAAAAGTAAATCAAGAAGTAACAGCTAGTTAATGAACAGTTAAGTAGTTCCTGAGTAACTCTGAAGTTATATAGCAGATAATGATAAGACTCTTAAGAACAGACTGCTACATGCCATGGTGAGATGAATTATTATTTTCTAGAGACCTTTAAAACTACATACTGATCACTAACTCAGTGAATCACACAGCACACAACTGAGCTCTAACTCTTTATTCATTCTTGCGTGTTACTTTCTATTTTGCCAAGTGAAGCACTAAACCTTAATAGGTTGTGTCAAGAAATGCATCGTGCATGCTTGCTACTACACCACTTGTCATATTTGTGACAAGTGATGTTTCTCCCCTGATCACCAGCGGAGTAATATTGGACCTTTTTCAATTCTCCTGAGCAGCAGGTCTGACAGTGAGTTTATAGTGTAACTGCTGGGCAATGGGTCTTGTTAGAGCCTTGAAATGGGCCCTTTTTAAAAATGTGTCACTACATACTAGTGCCAGGTCTATTTGAGTCTGTTATGGCATTTGGTTTCAGCTACTATCCATCTATCTATCCATGACAATGTCTGACATGGCAGAGTGTTGAATGTTCCTCAGTGTGTCTATTAGAGGTGGCAAAGGTTATGAGGATTTAACACAAATCTTTGCAAACATGATGTTTGACATTATACACTGAAATAAATATGTACATATCAGAATCAGAGTCGGATTTATTGCCAAGTAGGCAAACACATACAAGGAATTTGCTTTGGTATATACATATGAATAAGCCTGGTAGAGAAAAGTAAAACAGTATATAAAATACCCCAAAAAAAGCAAGTACTGTTAAAAAAAAGTCAAGAATACAAATATTACAAAAGATAAAATAAGAAAGAACTGCACAGTATATCTTTCATGAAAATGAAGAGCTGTACATTTTGTGCAGGCTAAATCACTACAGATGCATATTGTCATTCTACCTGTCATGTATATGAGTTACTCACATACCACAGACAGGACATTTGCTTGGTGATTAAGCAGAATAATACCTGTATTATGTTGCAAAAGATATCATGAATGCAAAATCCCCTGAAGCAAAGCAGGGAAATTAGTATGCAAACTTTACAAAGTTACCTACAAGGCAAACCTTCTTATATAGAGGTATAAAGTGAAATCAGGAGAATAAGAGCCAGAAATCTTTGATACTGAAACACCAAAGCCCATTCCCTTGTTTCTATATTTTAAGCTTGCACCCAGCAGAAACAAACACGCCCATGGCTTCTCTTCCTGCCCTCCCACTTCCACTCCTCCCTCAAACCCATGTGTGTGTGTGTGTGTGTGTGTGTGTGTATATGACAGATATTGAGAAGAGAGGTGTTTGGGAGCAGAGGGAATGATTATGGGTTGACCTTTGGAAAGCGTCTCACCTAAATAACCTGGAGAACATGGAAGCCGATTTTGTACCATCTGGTAAGTTTTACAGGGGTAGTGTGGGCTGAGAAGGTGATTCATGGTGGAACCTGAGAGCCAACTGTGTCAAACGTGGAGAAACCTCTCTCTACATTATATGTGCGTGTATGTGTGCTGACAGCATCTATAAAATAGTTTTTATGGCTTATATACTGCTGGCTTTCATCACTAGAAGCATAATAATTTCATAACACTACTCAGCTATTCTCTATTATTTGCCTGCTTCTTTGGGTGCTATTTAAATTTTTTTATGCCCTTATATTATTGATATTAAAACCCACAGAATATGAACAAGATGCTTTTATTGCCAGGAGAGCCAGAGACTCAAAAGCGAAGGAGATGGGTCAATATTTACAATATGGCAATAAATGTCATGGAACGTTTTTCAACCGACCTGCAAATAATTCTGAGCATGTTTTTACGGTCTTAAAGTACCACACCGAAAGTACATTAAATTGATTTAAAAAACATATTTGGGTAAACTTTCTGTTTTATTTGGTCTGTAACTTTATGCTACTACTGTGTCATGTTAACAGCGTAGTAACACTGCAAAATACATCAATATCACTGGCTATCCAACACACTAGAGCTGAAACCATTATTTGACTGAAAGTTTATTGGCAACTATTTTGCTAACTGTTGAATGCCAAACATTAATGGACCCAGCTTCTCAAATGTGAGGCCTTGCTGCTTTTCTTTGTCTGGTGTGATTGCAAACTGAACAAACTGAACAATGATTTTTTACTGTTGTTAAGACAAAACTTGTGACTTGAAGTTACCATGTTATGATTTTATGGACCAAACTATTTGTTAATTGAGAAGATGATTGGCAGATTAACCATTATTAATAATTATTTGTAGCCCTACAACACACTTAGTTTAAATGTGTTTTCTGATCTGTGCCATTAATGGATTAAAAGCTTTACTAGAAGTTTCTCAGATCAAGATTAAAAAGATTATGTATCAGAAATAATGTCAAATTTTCTAATCTGGCAAACTTCAAGGCTTTTCACTCTTATTTCAAGCATTCTCTGGTTGAAGTTGATGATAATGTGCCATTTACATTTCAATCATTGCAATGAATTGGAGTGAATATAGAAGCTGAATCAAACCTACAGTATCATAATTTTTTGTTACTATTATCTTCAGGTTTACAGCCGTTATGCAGGTTTAACTCAAGATGCCATATGTCACACAAATGTCTTTGATGTGAAAAACTCCCCCTTCAGATCTGATGTTACTGGCTTGTAAAGTATGACCTGTGTGACTAAGATTAGCATTGGTCCAGTAGTCAAATCCATCATGCTGGATAAACAAACATCAGGAAGTCTGTATTCCTTTTAGGTGTTGAAGTGGAATGAGCTGTATTCCTACTTCCTGTTATCTGCTCTATTTCAATATGCAAATGTGTTCATTGGGACTTATAGAGTACACACTGTTCATGGTACAGCTGCTTGCACAGACCATGGTCAGAAGGTTGATTAAGCTTTAACAGCAGAGCTTTACATATGTCATGACATAGCTAAAATATCTGCAGCATTTGCTTTACAATGTTGCACAAAATTGAAAAGCAGGCCTTCGTATTTAAAAGAACATCTACAAAGATGCCTTACATTCACATACATCATGTTTCTTCTGCCTTGATCATTTGACCTTGCACAGTTCAGCACAGAGTTCTCAGCTTTGTGACTCTGTGTACTTGTTTCCAGAGACCCAACAAGGATTTTTCTGCTTCTTATTGCTCAAGGACACCCTCAGCCCACGTACGGCAGGGATTGATAAAACATGCCTAAGGCTTTAAGATAGCCTTGTTTGTCCAGCGAGAGAGAGGAATAACAGACATCAAATCGTCTTCATTAACAGAGTGGTGGTTTGGAATGTCAGAGTTAAATTTCTGTAAGATACCAAAAATTTAAACATTTTGAGAATAAATAATTTAATTTACTAAATATTTAACCTGTCTGATGCACATACTCAGTCTCTGAACCATTACCACATATACATTCTTTAAGTCACAGTGGTTAGCTAGTCGCCCCAAGTCACATTTGATTGGATAAAATAATGTACATGCACCAAGTGGAAGATGAGTTATAAAAAATATTTGAATGTTTTACAAGAGAAAAAATTTGTATTTTGATATAAAATACTTTAAAATGATTTTATATTTAACATATATCTGGCATATACCAGGAGATATGCAGGATTAGAACTTGGAAACTGTTATTTCACTTGTCTTTAATAAAACTGCATTGAAACATTCACCAAAACCTATTTTGCAATCGTTCACAAACAGGGTCAGAAAGCAGTCACGTTTAAGGATTAGTGTCAGTGTCAAAGTTGCTGCCCCACCTTGTGGAAATTTCCAAGGCTTGAGTAAATACTGTGAATAATCTTCTCTGATAGACTAAGACTGAAGTAGTCTGAACCCATTAAAGAGTGACGGATAGAGAAAACAAACAGGTGATATTTCCCACATTGACTGCCCTGTCGTTTTTTACTTTTGAAACACAAATTTTATTTATGTCTTCACAACAATTTTACAGTTGGAACTGATGAGAAAAATGTGTGGCATTACTGTTTTGTGGTAGTCTGTCTCTATTGTCAATGATGGAGCTGATAAGATATAGTAAATTTGACCTCATGTGGCGACTGTAAAGGTCTCAATCAGGCAGACTAATTCATATTCAACACTCCCTGCCCTGCTGCAAACTAATCTGTGAGACACCCTGTTGTCTGTGCAGACTCCTGTTAAGTGGAGGAGGTCTGGGAATGTTCTGACTAATCTGCTTTGAGATATAGCCTTGCTCGGGAGGGCCTGGAGTCAATCTCTGCCTCAGGCAAGGACAAAATCACCTATACAGCTGCAGCAGCGTCTCACAGATACATGACCGCCTATACAAACACGAGACACAGCTGGCGTCAGATTTCTGTTTTGCGAAGGGGTCTCGTTTTTCAGTTTTTCAGAATGTGTTTTTTCACTTGTTGTCTTCAACATCTCCATAACTGACATCCACTTTATGCCTCCAAAATGTGTGTCATACACTGTGCCACGTTACTTTAAAGGTCTTCAAGGTCTGCATGCCACACTGGCAATAATGATTCAACAAGCTCAGATGTCATGGATGGATAATTAGGAAGCTTTCTAATATAAAATCTGTTCCTTTGTATATTCCATACATTCCATTTATATTTCTTATGGAGTGAGAGCTGCTGTTGCATAAGGCAGACACAACAGGGTGTAACAATCCCATTGTATGCTCTTTGTTCATTTCCTGTTTTATTTTGGTAGTCTATCCTCTAGTGTGTATGTTCAAACTTTACTTCCCGTCTTAGTTTTTTTCACGCCTGTTTTGATTAGATTCACCTGTGTTCCAGTGTTCATCTGTCCCTCGTTAGTCCCTCTTCTATATGTACCAGTTCCTTTCCTTTGTCCTTTGTTGATTAAATATTTTTAAGATGGTACCTTGGTGGCCTCAACCGACATATGTCTGGTTTGAGTCTGGCCTAGACTTTTGTTGCATTGCATTCCCCATCTCTCTCTTATTTCCTGTCACATCTCTACTGCTGGCTCTCTACTAAGGGTATAAAATATATTTTAACAAGACCATGTCCCTTGCAATCAACAGAAATTTCTGACCAGAAAATACTTGGATTTTTTACGTGATTTATTCAGCAAACCATAAAATTACATTTTCTGTAATTTTAATTGCCCTCCGTCATCTGTTAAAGCCTTCTTCACACTGGATAGAAAAATGTGGTGGGAAAAGACAGAATCTTTTATGTATTTAATTTACCTAAAAGTATTAAAATTTACATTGACTCTAAAAATACCTGTAAAATATTCAATATATGTATGATTATTAGTAGAACATTAACCTTGGGTTGCTCAAACCCCCAAATCATACATAGCTTCAGTGTCCTTAATGTTAACTGCAGGGCTGGTTTCACATTGTATAGTACGGAAGATGACAATGGCAGAAAAAAATGTGATTTCTGCATTAATGGTTATGTTTTTAAGGTTAGGAATATGCTTGAATTCCAATATACTCCTTGAAAAATGCTTGATTTTCAACAGAATGTAATTATTCTACATAGTCACTCATTTAAACCTACAATCTTTTAATATTTGAAATGAAACGATCCCATCGTCATATTTGTTTGTCTCCTATCATTTATAGTAACAATTTAGATGGGATGAGAACATTTTTTGAAAGTGCTTGAATTTTACTCAAAATAGGCTGTACGACCCCTGCAGATAGTCCCTACAGGAGCTGGTGGAGACCAAACCAGAGCTAAAAGGAGAGTGAATAATAGGCTTGCAGTAATCAGGTGGCCAAAAACACAACTTCAAAAGAAAGCTAATGTTCCCCAAATCTGCTCCATGTGTAAATAAGCAACTGTTTTCTAATATATGGTGATAATATATCAGTATTGTTATTACAGCTTGTTCCGCTGCTCCCAAGTGGCCAAAAACAAATTCATATTTTTTGAAGTTAGACTTATTTATTGTCAAACGTTATTCTGCAATAATACTTGTTTATATTTCAGTTAACGTTTTCTTTCAATAATGTAGTTTTACAATTGCAAGTCAATACAAACAATAATGAAACCTTTTTAATATGAAATACTTGATTACACAAATTGAGCATGGTGCAGCCTCTTAAGCTCTATTGCCCCCGTCGACGGGGGCAACCCCTGCCCCGTTTTATGACAATGCGTCATGAGGCCATTAAACTCATACCAAATATTCATGGGCATGTCATTCACGAGCAAGGTACTGAGCCAGATACCCAGGGTTCAAGGGGTTGAGATACATCTTAGGATGCTCTTGGGAAACATCATCAGTGATGTTACCTGAGGTCATCGGGTAAAAATGGTCTTTTCTCCTACAGATGCTCCATCCACCGGGAGATCCAAGAATGGCTATGTTTTCCAAGAAATTGGTACTTATTCAATTTTATTTCTATAATGCCATATCATAATAAAGTTATCTCAGGGCACTTTTTCTTATTGAGCAGGTCCAGTCCGACTCATATCTGCAGTAATACTTAATATATTTACTTTTATTGCTTTTTCTCAGCATAGGTCCTGCTTTCTTATGTGTTTGATATAATCTGCTTTGCAAGAACAGAAGAATCCTCCAGGATACTAAGGAGAATACAGAAGTATCTCACATGTAAATTTACAATAAAAGTGGTTTATGCAAAATGAAAATGCTTCTTGCTGCTCACTGATGACCCATTTCCCATGCTGTTGAGCACAGCCAGTCCCTTCACTGGTGTGTTGAGAGGTTAATTAATGGGTAAATAACGAGGCAGATGATCTCTGGGTCAATGACGGGAAGAGAGAATAATCATATCTCAAAGCTTTGCGCATGAAGGGTTAAGGTTAATTCTCTAATTCTGTGGCTGTTTCTTTCTCCACTCGTAAAACTCAGTTGAGATGCCATATTTATCTTCTATACAATTAAGGAATTTATGAGGGGCTGCTATTTTTATATTGCTGCATGTCTGGTTTAAGGGGGATTTTTTATTGGGTCTCTCTCGCTTTCTTTAGCTGTGTGCTTGTCAACAGATGGCAGAGTGGTGGGAGGCAAAAACAAATGGTCCCTTCCTGGAGACACTGTTAATGTGGCTAGCATAGTATCTTAACCTTGATACAAAGAACTGGTTTATCTCACCGATAGGTTGATATATTATGACTGTTTATTTTACTCAATTGTGAAGTGAACCTTACTAAAGAATTGCAACAAAACAGACATTCTGACATAGAAACTCGTCCTCTGTTGAAATTACACTTCTGTATTTAACGTATAATCTGAGACTTGGTTGATACTCTTATTTTTTATCCACAGAGCTGCAGGATGGGGACCAGGAGGATTGTGAGCAGGATTCACCCGTCACTCACAAGGGCCACATCTACGACAAACAGAACCAGATCAGTGTTTCAGGTGTGTTTTAAATTGGTTTGTACCAATTTAAAACATACCTATTATAGTATACCTAAATATATTTAGACTGTGGTGGAATTTGTCCTAGGAATAAATATCAGGTAGAGAGAACAAATGCTTTCATCAGTCAACAATACAGATTAATAGCTCATTGCAGTGGCGTGCTATTAGCAGGGTCCACACACATTTTTACCAATGACCGCTCAAAAAAATTAAAGGAACGCTTTTTAAGCAGAGTATAGGATCAAGTCAATTAAACTTCTGGGATATTGATCTGGTCAGTTAAGTAGCAGAGGGGGTTGTTAATCAGTTTCAGCTGCTTTGGTATTAATGGAGTTAACAACAGGTGCACTAGAGGGCCAACAATGAGATGACCCCCAAAACAGGAATGGTTTTACAGGTGGAGGCCACTGACATTTTTTCCCCTCCTCATCTTTTCTGACTGTTTTCACTAGTTTTGCATTTGGCTAGGGTCAGTGTCACTACTGGTA
>JAVQJF010012876.1:0-22915 GCA_036023855.1 Gadopsis marmoratus | reverse complement strand
AAGTATCCAAGAAATCTAAGGAAGGAATCTGGGGAACATGCAGAACATCTGCTTACAGACAGCCTTAAAAGTGTCTTGTCAGTCAATCAAAGCCAATTCAACGAAATGTCACAAAGGCTAAAGACTACAAATCCCATTTTCTGTGTGCGTCTGTGCAATGTTGGGGCACAGCTTCCCCCCCCATTGCCATTTTAGAGCCTTCAGATACTGCTGTGGAGCACACTAAATAATTTGTATTTGAAGATAGTTGGGAGATACTGAGAAAAAAAAAACCTGAGGGCTCCATTCAAAAAGACAGATAACTAAAAAACACACAGAGAAAGACATGGGGACACACAGGGACCCTTTGTACGCACTTATCATGAAGGGACCTTCAGTGCTTGGAGCATAACTCAAAAACAAATGATCCGTTCAGAGAAAGATTCCAGACGGCGATAACATGAAGGGCATTTGCTGGACTAACTCTAAGGGCTCATTTGTGAGGCAAATTGTTTCCATTCAAGAAGTCTGAGAGACTCTGCATAGATTAGAGAACACCATGAGGACGACTGGCGCAGCAGTGCATGCTCTGTAACAGTAGCACTCCGCCCCAAGAAGCAGAATGTTTTCTTTGTTTTTCTGCTCTGGTCAGGGCCTGTCTGGTCACCAGCTCAGCTATGTTGAATAGGTTAAATTACAAGTCCTAATTGGAGGAAGAGGCTTTTCAGACAGGCCCCATAGAAGAGAAGAGAGTGAGATCAAGTTCAAATGATAAACAATAAGCAAGAGGCTTTTATGTTTGCTATCAAAAAGAATCTTAAAAGTTTAAAAAACAAACAACCTCATTTTAAAAGATTTAGATGCAGCACAAACAACAGCCATAGTTGGAAGAAGAGGCCTGGTAATCATAAACAGAATTGGTTGCAGTAATGGAGTTGCCTTAAGCTTGTTATAAGTGAGTTAATAGCATACATGTAATCACAGCCCAGAAGAGGGGAGGGGATGTCTTGGATAAGGTATGATGATCAGACCATGAGCAGGCCGTATAGGGAAGGTTCTAACAACATGCTATGTGGATCGTTTTTTTTTCCCACCTCCTGTTCACAGTCACATTATTTTTACAATTCTTTTGCTCTGATTGTGGGTAAGAAATCTTTAGTATTGATCCTGTAGAGAAATCAAGCACCCAGATAGATATGGGCATAAATGCGGCCACACCTACGGCAATGTCTGACTATGATATCCCCACCCTGCAGACAGAGCTGGTGGGCATGTTGGAACAATGCTGAGGTGGTGATGTTATAGCAGCAGACATGTGTACTAATCCCCCTCCCCTGTACAGCATGTACATAAATACACATGACTTGTAGACTAAGCCTCTTTTACACCTTATTTACATGTACATTTTGGACCTCCAATCTGCTTTTCCTGTAAATAAACGCACCACTGAGTTCTGACCTGGCTCTTCTGTTTTGAGTGATGCACTTGTGGATGGCTGCACTTAATAGCACAGTGTTGTTACCCTAATGTTTGATTATACAGTACTAGATGCATGCATGTGAACTGGGATTGTCTTGGCATGTTGCCTGGTTTGAAGGATACCAAGAATGTTTTGTTTTGCATGCATTTTCTACCCAGTGTTGTGGGGCATCACCTTGGAGAGGTATAATTCAGAACGGGGTCTCACTTTTGGTTACTATACTATCGCCTGGGTATTTCCTGCCTAGAACTGAAGAAGTCATATAAAGATACATCGCATTGAACTACTAGAAAAAGAAAGAAATGCTACTTCCAAGAAAACAGTACCTCAGTGTCAGTGGGGACATAAGAACATAAGACACAGGTGCTCAACTCAAAATAAGACCTTGAAGACTGGGTGCTGAATCCTCAATGTAGTTCATAATGAATAAGAGAAACTATTACAGCACTGATTGTTTCAACAGGACATACATCACAATAAGGGAAGAAATGATACCATTTCAACTGGCCTTTAAATGAGCAAAGAAACAGCTTCAACTTTACAACTTTAAAGACTTTAACACAGCACTAGCCGCTGTCATTTTGACCGAGTTAGTTTACATTACATATCTTGGCTTCACCCAGTAATCGTACACTTACAGCTTCAGTGTGGATGGGGTGCACAGCAAACAGCAGCGCCGCGACCAAGCTGCAGGTCTTGTCCAGGAACAGCCGGCACACTCGCAGGAAAAGCACGCAGACTATGCCGTGTAAAACAACATTAAGCAGGTGGTAGGAGGCTGCACTCAGCTCACTGAAGAGGTAGTTCAGTCGGAAGGTGAGTACAGTGAAAGGTCGGTAGGATTTATGGCTCCGCTCCTGTGGTTGGACAAACACAGCATACGTGCATTCATCAATAATGTTATTCCCCTGAGTGCAAACTAAAGGTAAGCCCTTACTGGTGAAGCACAGAGGTGCACCATGGACCATGACCTACCTCGGCCATGGGCGTTCCCCAGAAGTCATTGAGGAATAGGTTGCGGAGAGGTGTCGCGGGCCGCAGGTCCTTGTTGTCAAGGATTGCCGAGACATCATCAAACACAAAGCCGCACGACAGGCCGTTCCAGTAACATCCCACCACCAGTCCAGTCAAAAGTAAAATCTCCTTCCATGACAGGACAGCCATGGCTAACCAAAGCCGTCATTGATCACTGTACAGGAAAACAAGGAGGTTTGACATACATCAAAATGAGCTGAAACCGTCACGTGTGCAACAGGTACCTTGTCGTGTATAGTCATTTGCTAATTGGGACTTACATTTTCCAAGCAGCCATTCAGTCTTACCAACAATGCAACTCTGCAAACGGACTTGGTATGGTAGGTTTATGAAACGGCTCACTCTCCGTTATGGTGTATTAAAGTATATGGTGGTAATATAACCCCTCACATGCAACACCCTTAAAAGTCCGCCACCCTGTTGTATTGTTTTGGATGTGGATCATTCCGGTCTGAAACACAGCCTGACGGCTAAAATCTACGGGTGGGGATATTAGACCACACGCTGAAAAATAGGTACAATGACAGCTGGCTGGAAAAGGGCAAAGGCAATGGAGGCTGGACCTTAAAAAGCGATCTCGGACCACCGCTTGCTACACGTACCCTCTTTTTAAATAGCTACCGAATGGCAGGCGCTGGTTACACGAATGGAATCATAAGTGCTGTCGCTCGATCGCGGCATTGTGAACGTGCAGAAAATCCCCGAACAGCACGAGCTTCACATTTCCAAACGGGCTGCTGCAACGTAACGCTAGCTAACGAGCATTTAGCGGCTAGCGCTAACTGGGTTGATGCAGGTCCTTGCAACGGGTAAGATGGACGCGGATGTACTTGCAGGTCTTCCCTGGATCCCCTACCTACCGTGTCTATAACAGGACAGACTGTGACTGCCGAGGTGGTCAAAAATTCAAAATGATAAAAAACAAAAAAATATGTTTTTTTTAACGTTACACACATACGGAGTACACAGTTCAGCAAGCGGCGTACCACTTGCGGAAGCTAGCGTCAGTATCACTTCCGGTGCAGAGGTGACACCGCGGAAGTAGCTACGCTAGACTCTGGAGCTTTGTTGTTTTGTTTTTTTTTTGACTACCTGATGCGTATGCGACCAATACCAAGTTTTTAAAATGCGATTTAGAAGTACTTTGTGATAGTGTTGTACCCACCACGTGTCAACAGTGTGGCAAAGTTCCCTGCAAGGGTCCACTCGCCACGTTTTACTAACGTTTGCTTTATTTTTGTGTGGCTAGTTAGCTAACTGCTGCCGCCGCTGCTGTTGTTGTTGTCAGCCGTAACCCTAGCAGCCAAAGCGTCCCATCATGGAAACCCCGGGATGGCTGTTGACCGTCATTTTAACTTACCTGTAGCCTATAAACGCCACGTAGTGTGTTTAACGTGCCTCACGTTGCGATGTTAAAGAATCACAGACATTTGGTTCAATGGTTAACGTATAACATCACAGCGTCTAGATAGCTGATTCATGAAAACGAGTGGCGTTGGCGTGGCGTCTGAATTTATTGCAGTGGAGCTAAACTTCATCACAAATGCAGCACATGTGAGCGGAACTGTCAGCGTTAACGCAACGAAGTAGTAATAACTACAGCGAGCTAGCTAACCCGCTAACGCCACCGCTGTGCAGCTAGTCTCGGTTCCTGTGCAAACATTTACAGTCACGCTGTGGCCAAGATGCCTGCTGCTCTTCGGTGGGACAAAGTGGCGAGAATTGACCCGGCGGGCCTCCACGAATGTGAAAAACACCAACTGGACGAGGTCTTCGGCATGTTCGCCTTGGTAACTGTCCACACGTCGCACCGACACTAACTGCACCTCAAAGGTTCTGCTCAGTTGCTCAACCCGCCAGACTCACCTTTCTTTTTATTTTTTTTTCTGGTTTTAAATGACAAGTCGAGTACGTTTACAGTGGCGCTGTGTGTGTGTTTAGCCACGGACACTGATCTGAGATTATTGTCCAGGGTATTACAGCTCCTTGCCCAGTGGCTTTGTCAGCTAAATGTACTTATCCGATTGTTTTGCTTCGTAAGTCCCCTCCTTCTGTGCTCACTGTTGACCTGGATACCTCACAGCTACATAAACACATACATCCCTCATAAAGAAAGGGCTGCCACCTGAACTTTGATCAGTCCAAGGAAATATAGAGTGTATATATATATATATATATATATATATATATATATATACATGTATTTATTTTTAGGTTCCACCTCTGTCACTGTTTTGGCTCTTGTGCTGTGCCAGCGTAATTATTATGAGTTAAATGACTATGCATCTTTCTGTTTTTCGTGTTAAACCACGTTTTCCATGCAGACGGAGGAGTGGGAGGTGAAGGATAAAGCCCCGGAGGACATTATTCAAGTCCTCAGAGTGTTTCAGGCCCTGTTGAAGGTGCTCAGTCTTGTTATCGCTGCAGTCTGATCTCTCACACACAACTACCCCACTACTACCATATATAATGTATTTCGAGAAGCAAGAATATTTAAATAATGCATTTGTAATTGTCTCGTCTCCCTCTGCCTGTTAGATTAAGGATCGGGAGCATGCTCTTGTCTACAACTTCATTGAGGACATTGGTATAAAGCATGCTAAAACCGGTTAGTGCGCAGATCACGTTTAGTTATAGATCAGTTTTGCTTACAGACTGAACTGTCTACATTGTTAATTATGTCTTCTGTTCTGTAGAAAAGGAACTCCTCGCCAAGGTGTCAAGGCTGGAACAGGAGTCTAAGGTAACGCTTCTCAGCACCTGTATGTCTGCATACTTGCATACTGTGTGTTATTCATTGAGCTACTGAGGTGTTGTTTGTATCACTGCCGTGAATGTGAACAAAGCGCATTAATGTGCCTGACTGGAAATCACCCTTCATGCCCCTTTACATCTGGCAACAGTGCCAAATCTTTTAGCCAGTCATTGAGTGTAACCCTGGCTACAGAAGGATTGGTTGTGGTGGCCACTGAACGACAGCACCTAAGAAGATTACACCTAATTCCTTGCATGCTCACAGCCATTGCTTCTAGTTTCAATTTGATAGTTTTTTTTTTCTTCATTTTATAAGGTTGGTCTGTAATCAGAATTTTGCACTCCCACAGTTTGCCTTGCAAAGAGAAAGTTGATTGGACTTGTGACAGTGCATGCATATATATTAGTGTTGTGAACAGGTGATGGGAGACTAAGAGGTTTCCTGGTGGGGGTTGTTTGGGTGTTTGCATGTCTTGTTTCCGGTCCACACGGCTCAGCACTCCGGCACAGGGCCAGACACCCGCTTTCTGAGAGATGAGATTCGGCAGCTCGAGACCCAGCTGGAGCAGAGGGAGAAGGAGTTGATCCAGTTAAAAAAAGAAATGGGCAAGGAAAAGAAAAACAACGAGGAGGTATGAGCATGTTACCCATAATTCCTATGCGTAGCATATGGAATCAGTCTTGAGTCCTTGGATGACTTACAAATGTTAGTTAGCGCACACAGTGTTGTGTGTTGACATTACGCTCGTATGTCCTTTCAAGTACATGATATTGAAGAGAATTATTATATCCATGGGCGAGATAGTGCCTGTCGGTTTTATTTAACTGCATATGCTTATATTTAAATATACTCAAGTAATAAATCATTTCATGTTTTCACAAAGAAGTACCAATTCCTTAAATTTTGAGGCTCATTATGAATGCGACATTTTAAAATATTTGACTAATAAGCTTCAGTTGCACTAATCTTATTAGTCATTGTCAGCTTGCAGTCACATTCCACTGATTAATACGCTGTAGCACGGCTAATGACATATGTTTGTTGTGCATATCGTGTGGCAACATTTTGTACATTGTTTTTGATTTCCTAGTTGGTTGTGCGAGCAGAGGAGGCTGAGGACGAGGCCAGGAAGCTGAAACGAGAGGTATGTGGCAGCTGGCATTAAGTCATACACATCATGAAGATCTTTTCATTCATCGCTTCATCCTCAGCCTGTACACCATCTAGTTCTTACTTCATTTTAAACGTGTGTAGTATCATCTGCTCTGCCATCATTTGCCCATGTGAATGCTTTTTCACAATTCATTATCTCTTTTCATCTCTTTCATTCCATTGCCATAGATAAAAAAACTTAACAAGAAGGTAAGAAATATACGTAGTGAAGTGTGTCAATTATTCGAAATACATTTGATTGTGTTTGTAGTTGTTTAAAGGTACAAGTGATTCCAGTATATGGAGTACACATTTAAAGAAATCTCTACAGCAGGTCACTTATTGAATTACTACTGTAGTATTGATGTAATGTTATGTTGCCACAGCGTTTGACAGAACACCATAAAATATTGGAGAGAGTGTAAGGTGGCCAGCAGGCACAGTGTGATGTTTAAAGTGACGCGTTGTATTTCATAGTACTAGAGTATATTTGTAAGTATACATTTAAATATAAATTTAAAGATTCCAAGAAATCCAAAGACTGTACATAAGTGAGATTATTCCACTGTTATCATCCAAAGGTTGCTGGCCTGTGTAGAAGGTGATCCTTGCTGATGGACCTGCACTAGAGACATTTAGACTTTGATGGAAAACATATGATTATAATTATCTATTAATGTGGCATGCGTTTCCTTGATTAATAGATTAATTGGCCTATAAGATGTCAGGAAATACTGAAAAATGCCCATCACAATTTCCCAGAGACCAAAGCGATGTCTTCAGAATAGCTTGTTTCATCAAATGAAAATGTCAGAAGCCCGAAAATACTCAGTTTACCATCTTATAAGACAAGAAAGTGGGAAATCCTAACATTTCAGAATTATTTTCTCTCGATCGAATAATCTATTTATCGACTAATAGTTTCAGATCTAGTGTCTCTAGATGACCACGGAACATTGAACCCAGTTCCTTCTCTGAGACAAATCCTGTCCTTTCTGCACCACAACAGAATGAGCAGCTCCTGCAGGATGTGGACTTCTATCGCGGAGAGCTGGACCAGAAAGAGCCGGGCCCATCCAGAGACGAGAACGCAGAGACCCAGAGGAAGCTCAACTTGGCCAACCGCCAGCTCTATCAGTGCTTGGAAGACCTTCAGGTACTTGGAAATCTATTTGTCCACTATACCATCTGGTATATGAGGTATAATATTTGGTAAGCCTGGCAATAGTACCATGCTTTAGTCTTTGTGAAATATAGAACCACCAAGGCCCTTTGTGAAGGAAAAACACTACGTCCGTGCTCTGCCAAAAACATGAAACACCACTGTTGTTTTCAATTAATAATTTAAATTTTACTACTTATTTTTATGGCTTTCATCTGTTTATATTACCAGCTCCTCGTACTGCTGATTTGTAGCACGTAAAGGTATGCAGCCACAAATCAGGTTTATTATATTATTTTGTGTCAATTAGCGAGCCGAGGATGAAAGCTTGCACCTGAAGACACAGAACGAGCAGATGGAGAGAAGTCTGGAGGAGTCGGTGAAGGAGATGGAGAAGATGACAGACGAGTACAACAAAATGAAGATTGTTGTGCAGCAGACTGACTCCATTATGGACCAGCTCAGGAAAGAAAGGGATCATGCAAAGCTGCAAGTAAAGACCCCCCTCAATGAACAACCTTTTTTTTAATGTGCAATTTTTTTAATCTCATCATCAAAAAGACTTTAACATTGAGGCTGCCGTGGGTTTTTTACAGTATTGTGTTCGAGTTACTGAATCGTGGCATCTGTGTGTGTGTGTGTGTTTAATGTGCAGGTCCGAGAGTTAACAGATAAGATTCATAGCATGACTGAAGAAGATGACCCAATTATAGCAGCGGTCAATGCCAAAGTGGAGGAGTGGAAGGTGGGTGGTCAAACTCTCAACAAGGCGTGTCTTTTTGTCTTTTAAGCTGTCTTCATGTACTTACAAGATATGCATAATAAAGCAAGCAAGAGGAATTTTAAAAAGTATCCCTACGTAGCAAATTATAATCCGTTATTGCCCTTTTTGACTGCAGAATCTTGTCCTGGATCCCAGAAACCTTTTTATGAACTCAAGACACATGACCTCCCTTTTGACTGCAAGGACCGGAGTCTTAAGTTTAGTTCCTTGCCCACAAAAAGTCCCTGCTCTGGGAGGGGAGTACATTCTAAAGGCTCAAGAATGTACTACCTGGGTTGAAGTTGGCTGTGGCACTGATTTAAACAAAGACCATCCATCAGGGCTGACACGATTTACCAACTCATCAAATAAGAGACACAGAAGGGCAATTGTATCAATGTGGTCACATATTCAAACAGAATTAAAAACTATTAAGCACTCAGTACATTGTTGCTACTTTGGAGACAGGTGTTCTGGCATTTTCAGTCTACCTTTCCACCTCTGCACATCTCCTGTACAACATCCATTCAAACAAACTCCGTTTTCTCAAGACATTTAAATACTGACTTGCCTAAACTTCACAGTCCTTCAGAAGTGGTAGGAGTGGAAATAGGGTTGCGTAGAAGGCACTTGCTTTCTTGATTTAGTTCCTGGTGCTCATTATGCTTGTTAACTCTTTGTCGAGCCATTCTGTGGGGCCGTCATGAGCCTTCCTGCGTGCTGACATGATCTTTTCCTCATACATAGAAAGTGCTCTCTGGGAAGGACGATGAAATTTTGGTGTACCAGCAGATGATCCGCGATCTGAGGGAAAAGCTGCGTTCAGCCCAGTTGGACTTGGACAAAAGCGACATTATTGCCTTGCAGCAGGTCTGTCCCAAAACAGGGGAGGAATTAATCATCTTTGTATATATTATATATTGTGTACGTATGTATATATAGTGCCAAGAAATAGTAGGTGAACCCCTTGGATTTCCCTGCATTTTTGCATAATTTAGTCATAAAATGCTACATCTGCATTATTTGCTTGAACATTCAGGTCAAGTCAGGTTTGAAAAAGAAAGTTAACCCTCAGATATAGTTACTAGTTAAACCTTATTTTACATCAGTGGCCTCAACCAAATCTTTCCTGCGTGTGTTGATCACATCTCCACATTGGCCAGGAGGGAGTTTACACCATTTCTTCGTGCAAAACTGTTTAATTGTATAGATATTTCAGGGATGTCTTTCATGATTGGCTCGCTTCAGTTCATGTCACTGAATCTCAATTGATCTGAGGCCAGGATTGTCTCTAACCATTCTGAAACATTACTTTTCTTACATTTTGTAGTTAATTTTTCACTGACCGCCCAACTTCTATTAAGCTTCAGATGACTGACAGCTACCCTGAAACTTGTAAAACAAATAGTTTTATTAATTTAAGTATAAATGTACATCATTTCAAAAAGTTCACTTTCTTTCTCTTGGCACTGTATATACTCCATATTATGCATATATTCCGTATGAATATTATATATACTGTACATCCGGCTTGTTATTTCCTGCCATTGTGCTGCACAGAATGTGGGCCATTATGTTATCATGATGCTGCTGTCTATGTATAGACACAAACTCAAGCGTTAGGCAGTAAATTATGTCATCAGATTTTGGAGCACCTTGCATCACCAAATTTGTCATTAGTGGAAAACCACTGTTTTGCTTGGAGAGACTATAAAGTTGTGTTTTTTAAAGGATGTCTGCAGTCATAGAAATAAAATAAGCATTTGGCTTAATTGCCGTCATCATTATAGTAAGTGGTCACGTTTTAATATATTATATATATGTATATATATAAGGATGCTCAAAACCTTTTTTTTTCTGGTAAAGCAGTATCATACACTATGTGTATATAGTCATGGTCATGTGTGCATGCCTTTATTTGTGTCTTGTGGAGCAGAGGGATCCTGACCTAGACTGGATTATCATTTCATGTTCTTCCATCTTTCTGTCATTTTTCCTACATTCTGCTTTCTCTCGTTGCCTTGTCACGTTTTATCAACCTGTCCTCCCTCCCATCTTTCTATCGCTGCCCTGGGCCAGGTCATTAATGAGCTCTTCACTGTAAGTTTCATTTGTCTTGTGACTCTCATCATCCTCTTGCAGGGGCCATGCTAATCATTTCCCTCTATCGATTCTAATCACATGTGCTGCCTGAGCATGCCTCTTATCCTCAGCCTCCCTCAGTTTTCATTTAATAAAGTTCCTTAGCAATGATAGTGCAGACATTTCAGCGTGCCATAGCTGTTCTCAGTCTTACACATACATTTTTCTCTTTTAAATTGTTGAATGCCCTAAAGGCTGTGCAAGACAGAGATAATCAAATCAAGATGCTGAGTGAGCAGGTGGCGCAGTATACAGGGGAAATGGAGAAGCACACCCTGCTCATTGAGGAGCTAAAGATGTCCACAAAGAAAGACTATGGTGAGTGGATCACTGCTTAAGATTTCTAACTAACACCTTCACACCAAAGGCAGCCATGATCAAACTTACCAAGTCTTATTTGACTTTCATTAGCCTGTCGCCTCTCACTCGTGGACCACAAGCATTTGTAGTAATAACGCAGAGGCAAAGAAATTAGCCGCAGTCACCAGCTGAATGCTGTTGAGGTGAAAGTTAATTAATAATTATGCCCATGCAGCTAATTTAGAAACACGTGAAATGTTTTTTTGAAATTTCACGCTCCAAAAAGGTTATGTAAGTGCAAGTATGTATGTGTGTAGTGCCCTTAGAAATCTGTATTTTAAATGTAAGCATAGGAACATAAAGAAGAGGAAAATCCCTCATGGTGGGGTGAGGACTTTTTGTAGTCCATCTTCTTCAAGGGTCTATTTAAAGGTGCTTCTCTTATTGGCACTGCTTTTGCCGGCGGCAGGCAGCTGTTTTCAGCAATGAAGCTTTTAGAGGCTATAACAGCCAGATATTTCCCTCATGAGTCGGTGGAGGCCATAGACTCCATGTAAAGATGGACGACTGCTGGCTGCAGCAGTACAGTAATTTTTTCCCAAAGATGGTTTCTGTCATTGTAGGTAGTTCTTATCACGCTTATGTATGACTGACAACTTGTGGTGCGCTCGCGAGTGGTTCGGATGGGTGTATGGGCGGGACCTCCATATGGATCACTACTACGCAGACTCTGGCACCAAATGACGTCACCAGGTTTTGGTGTCATTTTTGTTCTGTGGGAGGTAGTGGAGACGCATTGTCCATCTTTATATACATATTTATACTTTATATACAGTCTATGGTGTGGCTGTGGCTGAGAGGGTAGTGCGGTCGTCCATTAACCCCAGGGTTGGTGGTTCGATCCCATCCCCTGCTGTCCACATGTCGAAGTGTCCCTGGGCAAGACACTGAACCCCAAGTTGCCCCCGGTGGAGGTCAGCATGGCAACTGTGTCCCCATCGGTGTGTGAATGGGTGAATTAGACTACTGTTCTAACTTAGATTACTGGTACAGCGCTTTGGGAACCGGTTTGGTTGAAAAGCGCTATATAAGAAAGAGTCCATTTACCATTTACCATTTACCATATGGTGGAGACCAAGACCGAGCTAAGAGGAGAGTTAATACTGGATTTTCATTGTTATTAAAAATATGTTAAAACTCAACCTTATGCTAAATTAAGTATAAACTGTTGCTTATGACTTATTGTGGCTGTTAAATACAGGTGATCTTGAGTCAAGTATGTAAGTCTGTAAGGTTACTTATGGATGTTACGAGGAGAACTTGAAGAACTGGCAAGCAAATTCTGACATACTGCGATCACCAGATGGTCACTCTTGTCTTGTCTCCAGTTAAAGAAATGATTTCCATTTCTTGTCAAAGGCCTACCGTCAGCCATTCAGCAGAGAAAGATGGAGGAGCTGAAGTCCAAGCTGGAAGCTGCAGAGACCACAGCAGTGGAAGCAGAGCGCATGGTAAAGCTCTTGGAAGCTCATGCTGAGGAAAAAGACAAAGCACTCATTGAGGCTTCAAACCGCTTGAGCCAGTACGAGTCTGTAAGTCTGGGAACACCCTCCTTTTCCCCTTGTTTGTTTTTATTTAACTTTTGGCTTACATCAAAGAATTTTTTAATCCAAATCGAATTTGGATTTTTTAAATTCCCAGAAGTAAAGTTTAGGGTTTTTTTCTTCTTCTTCATCCTCACTTTTAATAGAGACATTGAAATGACCATGTGACTCTGGTGTGATCAACATACTTTTTGGGTCTACAAGCTAAGTGTTTGTCTTTCACCATGTCTAATCACATCCTGATTTCCCCAAAAAGCGTACAAGTCGAAAAACAAGGAAATAAAGAAAGTGAAACAAGACATGCTTTTTGATGGACGAGCAACTACAGCAGATCTTTTTCATTACAGGGCACTTATGGCCTGGAAGCAGCCATTGCGGAGATCAAAGAGTGTAAAAATCAAATTAGAGTGAGAGATCGTGAGGCAGAGGCCATGACCAAAGAGATCAACCAGCTTGAAATGAGAATCAATGACCTCATGGACGAAAATGAGGATTTCCGGGAAAAACTAGGTCAGATTTGTTTTAAAGCTTTACTGTTCCCATCTCACAGTCTATTTAGACAACACTGACTGACCTGGAGTTGTAAAATTAATTTGACTTTTGTTTATTTCTGTCTTTTTCATGACTCCCAAGGTCTGGAACCAAAGCAGGAAGTGGATCTGACAGAGTTCAGGCGAGCCAAAGATTTGAGACAACGGCAGTACAAAGCAGAAAACCAAGTCCTCACCAAAGAGGTAAAGTGGCATTACAAAGGTTTTAACTAGTGCTTTTATCACCACTACGTCTTCTGTGCACCTCTCACTGCTTGATTTCTTCCTAGATTGAACGGCTTGAAGAGGAGAGATTGGAACTAAAGAAAGAAATTAGACGCATGGTGAAGGAAAGAGGTGACTCAAAAGTTCTGCAGTTAGAAAACACCAATTATTGAAGTGACAGATCTCTATTGATATCTCAGACAAAACTTGTCTATTTGCACTGTTTGGCCTGATGAGGGCACAATAGCTGAAGGGCATAATTTGTAACTCAAAAAGCTATTTCTTATTTTGTCTGAGTTTCAAGGGGTTAATACCTATTACCCATTTATACAAAAGAGTATGCCTGCCATGCGGTACATTGATTCACCCAAATTGCACAAAAGCATTTTCATTCAATTACCTCTGGTGGTATCTAATTGTGTTAATATTTATGGCTTTATTTGCACATCTTTTGAGATATCAACCTTAGAAATTTCGGCCTCCATCCCAATACAATCGAGTATAAATAATTTTTGTTTGTTTGTTAATATTCAGATGGTGCTGTTTCTTAAGTCTTAGTAACAGTTAGCTGTGTCTACAGGGATCCCACAGTCAAGCTTGCTGCTGGAAGAGGACGTCAGGCCCAGCAGAACTGTGCAGCTGCCACTTAAGCAAAGCAGCACTTATGCAGATGAAGAGATCCAACGCAAAGTAAGCTCCTGGCTAACGAGGTCATTCCTTGCATCCTAACTTCAATCAAGGCCCAGTGTTTCAAATAGGAGCGATTTTCCTGATTGAACCACAGAATTAATTATTTTTGAGAGCTGATTGTAGTTGCTACCACAGCACAGTGGTTTGTAGGTTTATAACCAACAATATGCTTTGCTTTTGTTTAGTGTTTCACTTTATCTGATCATTATTTAGAGAGAATATCACTTTTCTGGACAGACCTGGTTACACAAATCAAGTGGAAAGAAACATGTAGCTGAAAGGAATAGATTAATATTTCATGAGTTCATCGCCTTTTTAATTTAACAGGTGCTACAAGTACGGGTGTATGATACATTTATCTGATCAGGCATTTTTTCTAGCTACAAAAAACATCTTTATTCACCTAAAAGTACATGTCATTGGGACTATCAGTCCAAATTAATTTGAGATTGCCGATTACAAGCACTGCATCTGGTTTGGTGACTACATGTTGCACCTGTAGCTAAAAGGGTTGAAGGTTTGCATTGTAACCTTTGCGGTGACATAAACATTTCTTTGCAGAATGAATACCTAGAAAAAGAATTGAGCAATAAGGTGCGAGAGCTGGAGCTTCACAAGACCCAGTTTCACGTCAAAGGTAAGTACAGTCCTGCTGTCTGTCTGATTTGCAGTTGAGTCAGTTCCATGATCCATCGATTTTGTTGTTTCTAACAACACTGAAAGTATGGGAATATTCTCCACTATATAATAACCCCATCCCTGTGTGTTAACTCATAGTGGATGAACTGTCAAAAGTGAAAAGAGACCTGGAGGCTGCGCTGAAAGATGTCCTCCAAGCCATGAAGATTAATCAAGAGAATATTCCCAGTTTGGATGTAAGCGTCTCCCATGCATGAAATGTGATGTTAAACGCTCATTCCTTTTTAAGATGGTGTATAGAAATGTCATTTATAGCCACAGTGTTAGCTGCTGCCTTTACAGCTACCTTTAGTTGGTCCATATAGCCTACACACCGATCAGCCCTAGCATTATGACAGCATGGGCACCATCTGTAATATAGTAAAATGCCACTTACAAACATAAATGCATTTAACTTAACTGCATTTTAATGTAGAGTACAACTGTGGAAGTACTTTTTCCTGCAGGAGATGAGTGTAATGAGATGATGCTTTTACACTTAGATTTTCTGTTCTGAAAACAATGGGCATACCCCCCCCCCCTCCTAGGTATGCCAGTTTTTGTCATGTGATGAAGCATGCGGCTTGTCACATAGCAACTTAATAAACAACAAATGTGTTGAGCCTGGGGGGAAAAAAGTTATGGAGCGGTCAAACTTTTGCCGCATCGATAAGACAACGCAGTAGCGAGTCGTATTCGAGACAGCGAAAGGGGACACTTTTGACGGCACGCTACTGGGCTCTGCGTAAGACCATGTCCAGCACAAAAGGAACCAACAGGAAGTACCAGGTGCAAGCCACATGCAAACTGAGAAGCGATCATAGTAGTATTAATGTGATCTTTTAATGTCAGCAGTGTCATTTTCATTTACTTTTTATGTGGCTGTTAAATCTAGGCAGTGAATATGATAGTGGTGGACCTGTTGCACTTGCTGACAGGCAGCACATGGTGATGAACGATGGTTTCTGTTTCGCAGAGTGGGTCTCTTATTTATCATCCAATGTTTTTGTTGGCCGTCACAGGCTGTAGATGTCAACAACATGAGTGGGCAGTCTGAGTCAGCCCTGCACCTCAAGTCCCAAATACACCAGCTGGTGGGGAGAAATGAAGAACTGAGGCAGGAATTGAAATCGGCCCGGGAGGAAGCAACCGGCAGCTTCAGTCATCTTGCCAGAGCCAAAGAAAAGGTAAGACCACATTGTGTTGTCTTAAGATTATGCTGTTGACTGATAATGACAGACAACATGATAGTTAATCACGATGCATGAACTTTTCTGTATAGTCCTTTTTTGGCTATATCCCCTTTTTTTGGCAAGAAAACAAAGCAGTGTTGTTCACCATGGCTCCGCACTTAGATATGATTTGTCAAGTCGTTTAAAGTCAAGCAGATATTAAACTCTGGCCAACTCCAAATGCTTACAGCTGGGTGTCACAACTCTGTTTTCCAAATCAACAGAATAAATGTTTTACATGAAAGACACATTTACACATTTACATGATTACGGTGTACAGAGACAGCGGCAATGCTCTCTGGCTCTCTGTGAGTAATTAGCCCGACCTGGAACATTTCTTTGAACCGCCGTCCTCCCCTGTTTTCAACATGTGTTGCATCTGTTCAACATAACAGGAGAAAGGAGGTAAACAACTCTCTGTCTCAGCGTTTCAGCTTACATTCAGTTTCAATATTTAAACCAATGCTGCATCTCTGACCAATAATTTTTAATACAAACTGTTTCCCAGAGCACAGCCAGAAAAATGTCTGTTGGGTCCCTGTTCTTAAATGAGGAAAGCCTTATTTTATATCAAAGCCTTTCCTTAAAGTAGCGGTCATAGCTCATCTTTAAGCTCTCCAGTTTTATTCTGGTCTGGTTCATTGTGGTCTTGGGTAGTGTTATACATTTTATTTAAATTTCTCTGTTTATTAGTTTGTCTTTGGTTGACTATGTTTTACATTATCTTTATTCAGATGAATAAAGTGATGAAGTGAATCACCTGATCACATTCGCCCTTGCGTGAAGGACAGACTCATGCTTAGCACTTCTGATTGATGTTTCCCTACTGTTAAAAAGATGTTCTGAACAAGCCTCTGATATAAGAAATACACTTGCAAACGATTTTGATGGTGCAACTGACATTTTTTGTGACACTGAAGTTGGTTTTATCAAAACAAAGGTCTGACTTTTTATTTTCTTTATGTGCTTGTTAGGTGAGCCAACTGGAAGGTGAATTGGAGCTGCTACAGAAGTCAGGCAGTAGTGGAGTTATCCTTCGACCTCGGACCCTCCCCGAGGGCCTGGGGCCCAGCAGCACCGAGGTCATCAGTTCTCTGAATGAGTACGCTGTTCGGCTTCTTCAGGTCAGTGTCTCTGTCTTCTGAAGACCTGGGCAGAAAAGCTGTAAATCAACATGTCTCAACTACAAATGAAACACTGATAATACTTGTATTAATTAGGAGCTTAAAAACAAGGAGGAAAAAAGCAAGAAACTCGTAGGAACACTGGAGGAATACAAAGAGAAGTTCTCTGTTATTTGCCACCAACAGGGACTCCTCTATAAAGAATACCTAAGGTTGGTTGGAATGAAAGCTTCTTACCGTTACTGTTGATATGTAACCTGAAGTGCAAAATTTGAAACAGTTTTTATTATGTTTTTGCTCAGTGAGAAAGAGGAGTGGCAAAAGACAAAAGAGACATTTACAGAGATGAAGAACAAGCTGGAGGAGCAGAAGCAGGTGGACGACGTTAAAATCCAAGAGTTCAGAGTGAGTCAGACAAATAAAGGTTTTAAAAAGGTCATCATTTTTAAATGCTGCAAGATGGACTGCATTTATGTTGGGCTCACAAAGTGCTTTTACAATGTACCGTTAAAGTTGGTTTGTAACCTGAAGTGCAACATTTGAACCCAGACACTCGTCTTTTAGTGTTCAGAACGTACATGTGGAAAAAGGTGTGCCACAGATTAATCTCATGAAAACTGTTCTATATCCTTGTTGTTCTGTCTAATGTCTCTTGCTTCACTTTACTTATCATACCTTCTACTGGGTTTTTGCCACAAAACCTTCATGAAAGATCAGTTTTATTTCAGCATTTATCCATTCCACCCATAAGGAGCTGCTTGACACCCTTCAGAAGGACCCGGAGGAAATCAGGAGACAGTTGAGTGAAGCCTTTCGCAAGTCGATGGTGCTGAAGGTTAATGAGAAGAAACTGACACGGCGCTACGTCACCCTGCTGGAGCAAGAACAGCACCTCCGCAAGGAGAACAGCAAGCTGAGGGACGAGAGCAGCCACATGCAGGCCTCTGTCGCCCAGAGGATAGGCTACCTGCAGAGATACAAGGTAGAGGAGCAAAAAGTTTAAAATCAGCCAGATCTTTCCAAAGATCATGCATAAGATGGAAGCTCATGCTGCTTTTCTTCAATAATTTGAGTAGGAAATCACCAGATATCTCACGATCAGCTGAAGGTTTTCTATTTTACACTTACACCAGGATAAACAGTGACACAGGCTGGCATAGTTTTCAGGGGTAGAAAAGACCCTTATCATAGTTTCATTTATTAAAATATAACGTACTACTGTTATATGGATATTCTGGTATTTGTCAACTTGGGCATTACAGTAATTTCTGTTTTTAAAAATCACAAGTTTCATTTGGAGCCAGCCATTATTAACCACCATACAATGCCCTCTTTTGCTTTGTCTCTAGGAGATGGCTGCATATAAGATAGCTGCACTGCAGAAGGCCTTGGATGACAGTGTGCCCTCATCAGACCTGGAGAGGGCCAACAAACAGTACACAGAGCTAACAGTCAAATACAGAGACATGCTACAGAGGGACAGCCGCCTGATACAGAGAACCACCAACCTCGAACATTTGGAGGTATTACACCTCCAATACACACATCTTTATTATTTTTGGCTCTTCATTATTGACTGATCAAACCATATTTTTTATCTTTTTTCCCCCCATGTCTCAGAGGGAGAATGAGTCTCTTCGGGACCAAATATCTGCCACGAATAAAGAACTGGAGATCACAAAGGAGAAACTGAATACTTTAGAGCAAGCATGGGATAACATCAATGCAACTGGTAAACTAAGGATAGGGCTGATATTGTTATAATAATACAAGTCTTTGAAGACTTGTAGACTTTGAAGACAAGTCTTCAAAGACTTGTATTATTCTTTGAATAATACTTTGAGTCACAGAAAGAAGGGATCAGTTCTGGTATACCAACACAGCATAAGCAGACTTACTGGGCCATTAATGGAAAAGTTCTGTTTCTTTACAAGCTGGGGTTTTAGATCTGTACTCTATTTAAAAAAAAAAAAAAAAAAAGTTTATTTTCATTTGAACCTAATTTTAAAACTTTGATTCAGTACAAGAAGCCATTTAACTTAAAATAAATATAAATATCAAAATATCATTCCAAATTGTGTTTCTTCCTTAAATATCAGGTGGCGAAAATAGCATGGATAAAGTGGACAAGGCGTTGGCCAACAACGAGATGGTATCTGCCGCCAGGCGGATCACCACGCTCGAGATGAAGGAGCTGAACGAGAGGCAGAGAGCCGAGCATGCTCACAAAATGTATGAACAAATGAGGAACTCCCTCAGGCAGGTGGAAGAACGTAACTCAGAACTGGAGTCAAAGTTTGCAGAGGTATGAGATCAGGGAAAATGACAGATGTTTTCTTTTTTTCTGTTACGCACTTGAGACTTGTTTTTGCTATATGACAAATTTTTAAGAAATTGTCCTTTGTGTTTTTTTTTGTTTTTTTTATGGGAAGAAAATGAATGAATGTCCTGTGCAGGGGCGTCGTTAAGGGTGGGGGTAAACGTGGATGATTCATGGGGCCTTTGCTTCGTAGGGGCTCCTGAATGTTTAGAAAATAATAATAATTATTATAAGATATTCAAAAAGAAATATGTCATGAAAATGTAAACGCATAATCAGAGCATTCATCTTGGTGGAAACTAGAATCTGCACAATTTACTTTAGAGCAGCAGAATGTGATAGTACATTTAATAACACATTTGTAGGACATTATTTTAACCTCAAACATTTTGATTTCTATGTTAGGGGCCCAGTAGGTTTTAGTAGGGCCCCAAAATTCTGGAGATGCCTCTAGTCCTGTTTGTAAAAGACCATCTGGTTCACCTGGCAGTCTTACAATAAAAAAGTAAACTTTTTTAATTTCTCTATCTAAACATTTTGGTTCATGACCCTTAAAAACAGCAATCAACTTAGCTACGTGACTGTTGTAATGCTGGTCAGTCTGTGCCAGATTCTCAGCAGCTTAGGCCATGTTTGCGAATTGTCTTTAAAGGTTATTATCAAGTAGTCGTACCTGGTTGCAGCTTGCACACTGCAGGTCTCCAATGCCCACTTATTTATTTCATCAAAGTGCTGTTTCAAGCACACCTGCTCTTCATCTAACTAAACCTCTGTTTTGTCTTCAGTTGACCAAGATGAATGTGGAGGCCCAGAGGGTGGAGCGGGAGCTAAGAGATGAGGTGGCAGACAGCATCAGCAAAGCTGTGAGCGACGCCGACAGAGCCAAGATTGCAGACTTGGAGAAATCCGAGGCTGAGCTTCGGATCGAGGTTTCTAAGTACGTACAACGCGCAGGCCTGATTATTGATCATTTGTGCTCTTACCATGAGATATAAGTTTTGTTAAACATTGTATTTGCAATCATGGAATGACTTTGGAAATAAATGAACACACGTTTTTGAGGTCACAGCAGTGTAATCGAGAATTCATCTGTTAAAAAACTGTCTAATGGTTGTGAAAGGTAAATGGCAATTAGGCTCATTCTACTATTAAAATGTAACGGTAAAGAATGAAATGTGTGTTTTTGTTTGTTTCTTTGCGCAGACTTCAAGAGGTGGCTGATGTGGCCATGATGCAGGCGTCTGCTCTACAGGCCAGACAACAGTCCAAAGAGAAGGAAGTTGAAGCGTTGAGGAGACAAATACTGGACTACCAGGTAACCGTGAACTCACCAAATCAGATACTTAACACAGTTTCTATCTATCTGTTCGCACGTAATTGATTTTAGTGGTTGTTTTTTACAGTGATTCATTAAATTATTTTAACATGTTAAAGATATGGAAGAAAAATATTCCAATGCTCTGCAGACAAAAATGAAGTTACTAGTAAAAAAGATTTGTGCAATAGCTCTGCCTCTCAATACTGGTGTGGTAGAAAGTGTACTGAAATGTATGAATCAAAACACAATCAGCCCTGGTTGTGTAGCAGTCAGTATTAGTGAGTTGGGTGAAAAAGGTTTTACTGTGAGTCTTCTCAATGTCATCTTCTTTCCTCAGTCACAGTCAGATGAGAAGACCCTGATCGCCAAGCTCCACCAGCACGTTGTGGCTCTGCAGCTCAGTGAGTCAGGTGCTTTGGCCAAGATGGAAGCTTCCACCTCTCGCATCCAACAGCTGGAGACCTACAAGCTGCGTGCTGAACAGCGGCTGGATGCCAGTGAGCGTGCTCTGTTCCTCGCCCGCCAGGAGGGCAGCAATCGCTCCAAACACCTACGGAAAACCATCCAATCACTACGTAGACAGTTTGCCGGAGCGCTCCCTCTTCCCCAGCAGGAAAAGTTCTCTGTGACCATGGTGAGCCTCCAGGACGACCGAGCAAAAGCCCAGGAGGAGAAGAGGAAGGCCGAGGAGGAGAGGAGGAGAGCGGAGGGCAAGGCGGAAGAACTGGAACTGAGACTTCGAGGCCTGGCGGAGCTCATCTCAACACTGAAGGATGTGAAAGGGGCCCAGAAGGTCATTCTGGATGATTAAGAGATAAAAATGTTTAAACTGTAGAATAGTTAGTCTTGTGATCTCATTTGTCTCATAAGCTGCAATTGCTGAACACCACTCCATTTTCAAACAGGTAACTGAGTGGCACAAGAAGATGGAAGAAGCTCGTCTGCAGGAGCTGAGGAAAGGCAGGGAGCTGTCGGTCCAGAAAGAGGAGGTCAGGCACCTGAAGAACATCGTGGAAGAGCAGCAGGGAACCATCCACTCGCTGGAAGAGGATATTCTGCAGCAAAACATGGTGAGAGACAACCTCTTATCTATACTATCTATACACATGCTAACAAATGTCACAAATTTGTGCGTCATTGTGTTTAAAATGAACACGCAAAAACATCAGAGCTATATACAAAAGGATCATTGTGGTATGGCTCAATTACAAAGAGTGGAGAGAAGTGTAGGTATGAAAACCTCACAATTATAACTTTCTCCCGTGTGAAGTGTGTCAGCAGTATAGAATATGGTAAATATCAAGGTAATGCATAAAACTCTTCTCTTTTACCACGTAAAGCTTCAAGAAGAACGGCAGCTTGCATGGGATCAGCGAGAGGTGGAGCTAGAGCGCCAACTGGACCAGTATGAGAAGCACCAGAACGAAATTCTAAGCAGTGCGGGAAAGGTAAACTATTGTTGTTAGCCATCAAATTAGCAGTACGTAAAACACGATCATTCAGAAACATGCTGGTTCTCCAGCATGTCGGTCTTTTTAAAATGAGGTGATCAACTCAAGGATTGAGCTTAGTATCATTATATTTTTGGTTGTTTTCAGTATGAGGATGGTACAGGATCCCTACCAGACCCGGGTCTACCTCTTGCTCATCAATTAGAGTTTGCTTTGGGTAAAATCAAAGAGCATGTCCGCAGCATCTTGGACGCGCAGTCTACTTGCAAAAGTTTGGATGAGGTATAGTATTCAGTCCCTGTGCATACATTGAGTATTCCTCATAAATCAAATATATATTATGAGCATATTGTTTTGAGTTCTGATCCATTCATATGCAGAAGTTGAAAGAGAAAGAAGCAGCTCTGTGGAAGGCAGAGCAGAACATCGTGTCCAGGGATAAAGTGATCAATGAGCTGCGTCTTCGGCTCCCAGCTGCTGCCAACAGAGAACGCCTGCTAGCTGACCTTGCCAGGCATGAAGAGGGCCAGTCAGACAGTCAGCCAGCCCTCAAGCTGGCTCAGCAGACCATAAAGGACCTTCAGGGTCGACTTGACAAAAAAGAGGACGTGCTAAAGAAATACCAAAACCAGTTGGTTCAAGCCAGACAGGTACAGTGATACTGAGAAAAATACTGGAGCTTATTTTATCTCTTATATTATTCGTGTGCTTGAGAGTAACATTTGATCAGTGATTAGTTGGAGTTGGGGTTTATTCCGTACAATTCAGTTTTATTTATATAGCGCCATATCATAACAGTTATCTCGGGGCACTTTGTCATGTAGAGCAGGACTCCGATGGAAAAGGAAAAACTCCATTTTAACAGGCAGAAACCTCGAACAGAACCAGGCTCTGGCTGGGCGTCATCTGCCTCGACCGGTTGGGTAGAGAGAGAAAAGAAAAAGATATAAAGTGGGGGGGTACATACAGATGTAA
>JAVQJF010012866.1:0-30030 GCA_036023855.1 Gadopsis marmoratus | reverse complement strand
TTCTTCGTCAATTCTGAGTACGGCTTAATCTGTTGTAAGTTCACCTTTGGTTTTCCGTTAAATAAAAGACATGTTACTTTCCGGCTGTCTGCAATTGGGTTCATCCACTCCTCCACCCGCACCGAGACCTGACAAAAGAAAGAGAATCAATCCAAGTTATTTTCATCTACTATTTGCTCTGAGTAAATGTCAGTACTCTCTGCTCCTCCTGCAGCTTCATTCTGTCTCTCCTAGAGAGCCTTATAAAAACTACTTAAATTAAATTGTTGTCATGTTAAACAGGGTCCTATATTGCAACCCTGAAATGGAATTTGAGGGGTTTGTCTGATTGGAAGAGTGTGTGTGTGAGAGAGAGAGAGAGCGAGAGAGAGAGAGAGAGAGAGAGAGAGATTTAGGAGTTGATAAACATCACATTGGTCTTCTTTTTTTTTTACACAGTTTTTAAATTATAATCCACTGGATATTAAATAAATTAAGTCTCACTATTTGGTGCCAAGCACTCATTACTGTGATATTTCTGCATTTACTTACAATGAGGTAATTTCTTGTTTTTTCTGTTGAGTTATCCATGCTGATGTTTATTGCAAAAAGATTTTAATCACTGGAAATGTAAAATTCATGGCTTAGGGCACTGGCTCCTAAACATTTTGACTTCTGACCATTTATAGCAATTTAGAAGTAATCATTGGGGTGGGAACCACTGACTTTCATGAAATGGCTATTGCTCTTATCTCTTATTATCTCTTAAACTGTTAAATACAGTTATCTACATGCGGAAGAGCGTTAAAGCAGAGTACATTTTCAGACTTTGAGCTTATAATGCATTCATGTGGAGTGTGTGTTGATACTGTATGCCTTCACACAGATGTGCCTCTGCTTGTGCTAAGGACTAACACCTACTGTAACTGAGTTTTCAGTAGCTCTGAACAGCATATTGCACCCAGCGGCCATCACTCATTAGCGAGTGTTGATGGCAAAGGCCAAGTATGATTAGCCAACGCTTCGCTGCACATCAGTGCTGATTTTGGCTCCCCACCACCACTGGCTCCCATTAATCAGGAGCTAATGAAAGGAATCTTGTGGCATATGCGCCACTTAGCCCACATGAGTCCTCGTAGCACTTTCTACAATGAAAATCTGAACGCATCGCTCTATGATGGAAGAAGAATTGATGTCAAACACAGCGTATCTGTTTTCATTTTGTTGTCAGTTTGTGGGCATAAAGGTGTTTTGTACATTGGATTTATTGAGCTTTTAAGCTATTATGTATAGTAAAGTAATTTCTCTTGTTTGTTCCTCTCAGTGAAATTTCAGTGGTGAAAACATTTCATCAGTGAACCATAGCTGCTGGTATAAATGTTTGCTGTAATGCTAAATCTGCTAACTGGGTCTAATGAGTTTTCATCTCGCTGCATTTGATCCAGGGGTGAATGGTGTAGAACCCAACCATTTAAAACATAAATGCATTATTGATTACGTGTGATCCTGGCCTTTAAAGAGGTAAACAAACAAGCAGTTAATAGCATCGCCGACTGCACTCACTGACTTATTTTGGCACAAAGATCTTCTTTGTTGCTTTCAAAAGGCCTCAGATTTAATCCAAGAGACACAACTCTTGGTATTAGCCCTGACAGTTTTCCAATAGGTAATACTGACTTTTTCCCATAGGCTATTAAGGTGACAGAGAGGCCCATAAGGTTAAAGAGACTGTCCATCAGCTAGTGTTGTCTGTCTTTTCTTCTTATCTTTTATCTCTTTTAGCTTGCTTATATGGATTACAGCTCTGAAACAAAGTGAGTTGTAACACTTTAACTCTGCAGATGGTTTGACACATGATGAATAACCACTCGTAGAGTCCTTTAGCTAGACAATGAGTGCACTTTCACACCCGGGCCATTAATACATAAATCCCAATTCAGAATTATTTCTTCAGTGTTTTGAGAGGGTGGTCATCATCGCTGCTTTGTTTTAACACACAAGAATCCTTCAGTCCATGTTGACTGTACAATAAAATACATCCTCATTTTTATTTGCATGTGGGACATTCAGTATTTTAAAGCTGCACTAATAAATATTATTATATTAACAATGAATCACACAAGTATATGTAACGTAAAAGGTATCACTCCTGTGACAAAGAATTATCACAGCCCAGAAATTTACTGTCTGGTTCACACTCAATCAACCCCATTTCCAGCAGCAGCAGACTGCGGGTTTTAGTAAAACCTGTAAAAGCTGGTGACCATAGTGGAGCATCTAGCAGCAAAAGTGCAAGATATTTTTCTCAGACGTTAGTGGAGTAAAATAAAAAATTAAAATTTTTGCTGCTTTAACATTTTGTATTTTGATATTTCCTATGTATATTTTCTAAATATACCAAGTGGAGAGATATTATCACCTGGAGACCACAACATTCCCTTTTCCCACCACCATGGTTCATACTGTATGTAATGATGCACATTCAAACAAGCAGCTATTTAAAACATGTTGTTGCTATGAGAAGGACCCAAGTGTTTTTTAACCTCTCCAGATTAAACAAACTCTTCAGGTTCAGAAAAATAAACTCTCCAATCTGGCCTGAATCTCACCATCTGCAGGGTTGCTATTGTGTAGTTGACCTCTGACCTCCATTTAGAGAGGTAAGAAAAGAGAATTTCCCTTTGACTGGGGGTGTTTTAAAAGAACATGGTCTCCTTCAAAGAACGCGTCTCTAAATGTGCGTTTTAATAATCTCTGAGATTTAACTGAAGAAGTGTTTTTCACTGTGAGCCGTCCTTTCAAAGACCTGTACATCTCTTGTCTGCGTCCACATCCAGACGATTTGATCCTGTCCTGCCTTCTTTCTGTCACTCAGCAGAATAAATTAATAAACCCCACCTGTGCTTCACAGCATCTTTCAAGCATGAGATATCTGCCATTGGAAAATGACAGATACGGTACAAAATTCACTACTTTGGGATCAACATTTTAGTATTTTATCATCTGTCATTTATATTTTTATTAAACATTTATCTGTTTTAGGTCAGACAATATTATTGCCTCCCAAAAATTAAAGCCCCCATGTAAAAGGGTTAAAAGGGTTTTCAAGCCCAGTTTTGCATTGGTCAAATCTCAGACATTCGGGTTAAAATCTGTTCAGACAAACATTACCCAGCACACACTCACACACCACTACTTTGCTGTGAGTGTGGCCAGCAGACTGGAGTATGATGAGGGCTTTTTGTGGTTCATTTTCTCAAGGGTAAAACAGCAAAGCGTGTAAAAGAGAGCAACAGCTGCAGTTCAGTGGAGTTCTTTGAAGAACTACATCAAACACAGAGAATCATCTTCCAGCCATTGGCCTCACAGTAGAGAAAGTGAAGGGAGAGTGTGTGTGTGTGCGTTGACAGCATTATGGAGAGGTGTTTGTTAATCCTCTGGCCTTCCCTGCCTACTGCTCCTCATCACTTGGTTGTCTGGCTGCTCATCTATATTTGGTTTTTGGATGTTGGTCCGTATTGATCTTGTTTGTTAATCATGTTTATTTTCTGACCATTCTATACTGCCTTTTTCTTGGTCCCATTCCGACCCGTTCCCTTATCTCACTTATACACACTTCACTCCATACCACCTCTGTACTTCTCAGATTTAAGCCTTTCCTTGCTTGCTTGTCTCCTTCTTTGCTTAAACCACCCATATTTTTTGTTTGGTGCTTATTACATGCCCAACATCACATGTCAATCAAATCTTATTTTCTTTTTTATGCCTCCACGCCGGCGATAGCCGTGGCCTTCCTTAGCTCCCATTCTCGTGAATGCAATATCTCAATAACGCCTTGAGGGAATTTAAACTTTACTCTGAGATCATAGTGTCCTTGCAATTCATCACCATTATTCAACACCATAACTCGGGTACAGATGGGGAGATTGTGACCATATTTTACAGTTGGACACTGAATAGGTGATACTTTTGAGTCAAAGGTCATTGTGACCTCAAACTAGGTTTTTAGCCATAATTTAAGAATGAATTGGGCATGTCCAGATTTCACACGCATGTTGGCTGGGAAGGCATATGAGTAAACATTAACAACGACAGTATGGGCTTTCTTCCATCTCGTCCATATTTCCTTTCACTTCCTGCCCTGTCATAATCACGTGACTGCAAATAAAATACTGAAGTGCACCTAGCTAATCGTGATCCTATGCATTGCATCTAAAAATTCCAGGAGAAAACAAAAGCACCACATTTGTGTAGCTCTAAACTATAAGAATCCATCTTTATATTGTAAACGAGTACATGTGTACCTGTTGAGCCAATTACTTCGAATTGCATCATTTCCTATATGCCAGGAGATTTATTTCCCAAAAACAACTCGAGTAAACAACCTTCAATTGTTTACTCGAGTGAGAAAACTGAGATTTCAGACACTGATGACTGTGAATTTTGTTTTTTTGCTAAATGTTGTTTTATCGAGGCACATTTTTTCTTTACATTTTTCTTTGCATTGTATACTGCATACATTTGACACTTTCACACAGAATTCGGACACAGGAAATTAGGTGGCAAAAAGGGAGTGATTTTGGCACAGCATGAATGTTCTGAACAGCAAATTTGAAAGCTTTTATGTTCTTGCTACATTGAATCAGTATTGAAGGACCAGTAGAATTACCTATTTTGCAGAACTATACTAAATATTTAAGCATTTTGTTGTTTTTTGTATTTTTAAGAGGTGGAAAGTAAACGATCAATACCAATATCATGTCTCTACGTTAACGTTGTGTTCAAAACGTTTTTCTAGCCACTGATGGGCACAACCACTAAAATGAAAATCACACACGTGTGACATACTGTATTATAGCCTTAAAGGATTGTTGTGGTGAATTGTTGCCTATGTACACATCCAGCACAGACCCAAAGTAACATGAGCATTCATTTGGAGTTGAATGTTAAGTCCAATATTTTCTCTCCTTTTAATCTGTGTTGGTCTCCACCAACTCCTGAAAATGCCGGCTCCTTGTGTGCTACATTCCTCACTTCACCTGCTTCACCAGCCAGTGCTAGTGCTAGCTAGTCGCTAACTTTGTTTGTTTGGTCCTGGGCTGCATGCAGTGTGTTTATCACTTTTTCATTGAAATCACCTGCTGTAAAATTAGGTTGATGAGAGCACTGAGACAGAACCAAACCGTACAGTTGTGGGGCTGTTAAAAGCCAAAACACTGTGCTAAGAGATGCAAAAACACTCCATAAAGCTGAGGGGATCTGCAGTTGGGTGATAATTTTCAGTACGAGAAACCCCTTTCACATTGCACGTAGTGATTTGACCCTTTGTTCATATAAAAATACTGATTAGCGGAGCTTTACTTATGGAACTGGAGTTAGGACGTTTTAAACCTAGCTTAGCATAAAAACAGGAAGAAGGTGGAAATAATGCCTCATTCCTGACCAGAAAGCAAATAAGCATATAAGTATTTTCCAAAAACTCTTCCTTTTCTGTATTGCATTAGTCCTCTCTTTTTCTGTACTGCTCTCTTGCAGTATTTTCTCAACAACATTATAACTCAATCTCCTCATTGTCACTTAGCTCTCTCTGTCACGTTCTCTCTCTCTTTTCTGCTATCTTTCTCTCTCTCTCTCTCTCTTCTTCTCTCTCTTTTTCTCCTTCTTCTCATGCTGGTGATATGGGGAGTTTCTTGATTAGAACACACACTGCCAAGTCCCCCCACATCGCATCATTGCATTTGATTAGCTCCAACCCCCTGCTCCCTCCCTTATCACTACCAGCACAACAGGAAGCATCACACACACACACACACACACACACACACACACACACACACACATAGATACACGTGCATACACAAACTCACTTGCAGACTTATCTGAACTCCATGACTGCCTGTAAACATATATGCACACAATCTCCACACACACACACATCTGGGCTGCTGCTGATGCCGTGGCGGCAGGGCATCAGGTAAAGCCAGCATGGTGCTGACAGCTCCCTGTCCCTAATGAAGCATTAATAAACTGCAGCACAAAACAGTGGATCAGAGAGCAGCAGAGCTTCCGACCTGTCTGGCTGTCTGCTGGCTGCCAGGGGGAGAGATGAGAGGGGAGAGAAAAACTGTAATCCTGCATCCTCCAAAACCCCTCTGCCCCACTTTTCAGGGAGACATCACCCCCCCATCACCTGCTCTTCAGTATTGTGCTGAAGGGTCTGTTTTCATGAGTCTGATGTTGGCCTAATACTCTATGCATGATTAAACTACTAACCAGTACTCCCACTAACACTCCAGCAGCTCTGCAACTTGAAGTCACAAAGCTTTGGAATGAGCAGACATTTTTTGTGATTTTGTGTCTGTTGATGCCCATGTTGCATTGACTATATGTAGTAACGTTGCCTAGTTTTGTCTTCAGTCTGAACCTCTGCAGCTACAGTACAGCACATCACAAAAGACTGATTTTTTACCTAGTTTGAACCCAGATTTACCTCACATTAAAGGCCAAGTTGCAGAAACATGAACAGGTAGTCCAGTCACAATACATCCCCAACTGGCAGACCTGCTGAATGTAGATATTCCTGGAAGTGTGTTTAAATGCTGCATGCCTTTGATTAGAAGAATTAGAGCAATTGTTCGGTAAAAAGAACCAATCAATCTGGTCCAGCTGTGATGGACTGACAAGAATGAGCCCAAAGTGCTTTTAAAAATAGCTGGATTTTAAAAGACAACATGTATCTTAAATGTAAAGAAACCAGTTTCCTCAAAAAGTCTATTTTAACATACGTGTAAATATATAAAGAAATATTGGTTTAATTGGGCCCCAGAATGCTGGCAGTTCTTTGGGGCATCCTCTCCTTCTCTCATCATAAGCTCAAGATGTCATCTGTCTCTCTTTGTGATGGAATGCCGTTGCTTCAGTGTCACTTTGTGTCTTTATCTCTCTGCCTTATTTTCTCATCATCCTTGCAGTCTAAACCTGCGAGGTTTAGACTGATCTAATTGGCAGCAAGGATCATTCTAATTTAGAAAAAGCCAGCTCTGCTGACTTATTCAGTTTCCCGCTTTGTCCTATTTTTTGCCACCTTTCAAATGATAATAATGAGAAAATATAAGCGTGAACTCCCTGAAGTTTGCTGCGGTGAGTGTGTTTTTTTTTTGGTCTTTCTGTTTTTTTCATTCGGGCTTGTTACACCGATCACATTCACCCAGGCAATTTGCCTGCTTGTCTGAGTCTGAGAAGGGAAGCTTATCTGCACTAACGCCCCATCGAGGCTGTGCTTCGTATCCAAATCGGCCCCCGTTAGCATTCAAATCAAGAGCCTCCACCTCCCCTTCCTATTATACCTAGCTCTCGTGCCCCTTACTATCGCCCCCACCCCTCTTTGCCTGTCAACACGCCAGCTTTGCTCGGAGGAAAGGGGAGCCAGAAGGCCTGGGCTATTATTTAATGAGATGAAGAAGCGCAAGGGTGCTGTTTACTGTCACAAAGCAAACAGGGGCCCCTTTCTGCAGGAGAGCAGGATCACGGGCTTCTCCCTCATCGTCCTCCTCTTTCTTGGTACCTGTGACTGCCGCCTCCACCTTAACAACCACCATTTTATGGAAACTGCAAGTGTGTTGACAAGGTGCCACTTCTTGTCAGGACACATATCTTCTCCTCCCATTCCCAACAGAAACAGTATGGCTTTGAAGGTTATTTCTGCTAGCACTGCATGCTACATAACAAGAGCCCAAACTATTTTATAAGTGCAAATTGTGTAGTCAGTGTTGCTTGTTTGTAATGGCTGCTGCTGTGATTTAACATGGCCTTTTACCTGCTTTGGCAGATACAACAATGTCGTTACTGCGCAGTTTCCTACAGGTCATCAGTGTCTCATTGTTCATATGACTAGATAGAAACTAGAGTTAGAAGTGTCGCAATCGCTATCTAGTCCACATTGGCTTCCATTAACATTGATGGCTCACAAAGACTGATTTCCAGTAATGACTTATGATTTCAGTTCAGTCATTTTCATCAGCCTCCCTTAGTTAGAGCTGTAATTTAGTACTTTATTTTGAAGTTTCTTTTGAGGCGTCTTTGTCATAAATTAGGTCTAGAGTCAGTTTCAAAGTAACTGCTGCAATTCAGCACAAATATAAAATGAGTATAAAAAAAGTTTGTTAATGAGAAACCTCAAAAGGGAAAAGAAACGGGGAAGAAAAATGTGTCATGAAGATGAGGAACGTGAGGTGGTGTGTGTGTATATATATATATATATAAATCTTTTGATCAAGAGCACTGCTCGTAGCACTCTTGTCTTCTTACACATCCATAATATATCTCTGCACACATTCCACTCTCTGGCAGTGCCATTCCATACCAAAGAAGGGTATCGAATTTTCAGAAAAGACAAACCTGAAACACACTGCTTTATTGTCTTTGCTTCAAAACAAGAATGGGTGAGAGAATTTGGGATTCAACATATGCAATCACTCTTTAAATTAAATTAATTCATGTTGCTTGCAAGAAAATGGGATAATATCAGACATGGGTAAATATTTATTCTGAAAGTGATGTGCTTAGGAAATGAGAGGGCTGCCGATGCTCGGCCTCTCTCTCAAGGGAGCATGTTTGTCCATGACAGTCATAAATATGTATCATGCAACGAGATGACAGCGATTGCAATCTGATGGCCGTTTGTCGAGCATATGAAACCCACGAAAAGCCCCCGTCAGTCGCAAACACATGCAATATTAAAAGTTGTACCCTCTCCTATCATTGGAATGAGTCACTCAGTGACAAGTGGCATGCTGATTAATTAGGGTGGATACAAAGTCCTCTGGGACAAAATACCTCTCTCCCTTTTCCCATCCTTCCTCTCAGCCTCATTTGTGGAAAGGTAAATATTCAGAGGGTCGCTTTTCAGCCGTGGCGATTAAAGCATGCTCGAGCATAGCAATGGAGAATGTGTTGTGAATTCAAAGTTCCTAAATCTGTTCGTGCTGCGCTGCGAAATTAAGCGCAACTTGTTTGTACAAGTAGACAGCTGTGGCAGTGCGTTCTTACCCAGGGGTGTCAAGAGGTTCTTCAAACCTAGAATAACAGCGTGGAGCTTCCAAAAGTGCACCAGCAGCCACTTAAATAAGGTGGTCTGACATCCATGATGGTTGACAGATGTATTCTTCAATGGAAGAACCCCTCTTTTGACTAAACCTTGTTTTCATGTCTGTCCCCGCCTGCAGCTCTGAAAGACCCCTGTACTGAGGTGACCTGCAGCTACGGCAGCACCTGTGTCCAGTCGTCAGATGGCTTGTCGGCTAAATGCATGTGCCCCCTCAGCTGCGAGGGCAAACTCGAGCAGACAGTGTGCGGCAGTGATGGGAAGGACTACCGCAACGACTGCGAGCTCCATCAGCACACCTGCAAGAACCAGAAGAACATACGAGTGCAATACCAAGGGCACTGCGGTGAGTTATCTCCTCATGTTTTCTTCTCATTTTGGTGTCCAGAAATAGTGAAAAGTGGCCATCGCAGTTTTTCACAGTCCAAAATGCCATGGGCTTGCCACCATCTGTTTGGTGAAATGAAATTTACAATGACGCAAGGAGAAAGCATTTTTGGCACTTTTGCTTGAGAAATGACTATGATAAAGCTCTACTTTTCTTTCTCCTCTACGTTCTCTGCTCCTCTTCTTTCCTCTCTTTCCATCTCTCCACTCTATTTCCTACCTCTGGCTTTTGTTGTTTCTCCTTCACATACCCCACTTATGCCTCTGCTAATTCTCATTTTTCATTCAGGTTGCTTTGCTTCACACAGGTACTCCTGCGGTGCGAATTGTTGTTTTCTCTAAGTAGGTCTTCAGAGCTGTCGTTTTCAACAGGCCCAGCTTTTTTGCTCATCCTTGTTATCATCAGGCGATCGTTGTTTACTCCCAAGGCGCTCAACTTTGAGGTTCTTTTCTTTTTTATGGCGAGCCAGATGGAGGGAAAGAACAGCAGACACAAACTGTGTCTCTTAGCAGTGGGAGCCTCTGAGAGACAGAGCAGGGTGGCGGGCAACAAGAGATGGATGTGCAGGTCTGCCGGTGGAAGGTTGGTCGTATAAATCCAGTCAGCCAAAGTGACCTGAGTTGCCCGGGCCTCCCTGGGGAGGGCCAAGGCTCAGAGGACCAGTCGGCCCTGATGGTCCTCTAAATCTTCCTAAAGCCATTTCATCTAAAGCCATGGCTATTTCAAGTCGCCAGCCCTGGACAAATGCAGTTGATTTATCCACACTGCTAGTTTTTTCAGGAAACAGGCCATTCTTTTTGTAATTACCCTACTTGCTTAGCTAGAGGAAAGCATGTTCCTGGAAGCTGTTCTTCTCGGTTAATGGGAGGTAATGGTCTTTCCCTCAGATAATGGTCTGGCTGGCGGGTTAGGCACTGTGTTATGCAGAGACACTGCATGCATTACGATAAAACCCCTGTTTGCTTGGTTGCTAGTCTCTGAAAGCCTTTGCATTGTGTTGATAGAAAACAATCAGAGGCCTGGCCAGAGCTGGCCGTGGTCACTCCGCCTCCCAGCCCTCAGCAGCCAAAGTGTTCTGTCCCTATTTATGTCCCTGCATTGTCACTCTTTGTATCCCTGCCAGAGGCCTTTGGAAACCATTTCCCCTTATTCTCTCTTTCTCATTCTCTTTCTCCCTTCCCTTTTTACCCCTTTTCTTAAGATAGGGTGTTTCATCCTTAGTGTGTTTTGAATGATTCACCAGCAGCTTGGCAGTGATTTGATATGTCACGGTGCTACATAAATCCTTTGTCTTCCCACATGCTGAACGTGTGGCGAGTAGGATAAAGCCTGGGCTCCTGTTTCAAGAAGTAACACATCCACAAACCAATTCCATTATGATCACAGACTGATATGGCTGAGCATGCCAGCGTGATGCTTCCCTGGAAGGAAAGAGGTGCCAGGGAGCAAATCAAACTGACCGTCTCCTCATCCATTTCCTTGTCTTCCCTCCACATCCAAGGTCCCTCTGTGATCTGCTCTCAACAGCTGGGCCACTGATAATATCTATGTAGGAGCAGTGATGGATATGGGTGTAACGGTACATAAAATTCATGGTTCAGTATATACCTCGGTTTGGGGTCGTGGTTTGGGAAATTTTCAGTAGGGAAATCAAAAAGTTAAGTTTTTATAATTTATTTTGAAAAATGTATGGCTCATTGGGCATACTTTTTACCGTAAGAGTTAAGGCATTCAAATATTGGCATAATGTCAGTAAGAAAAATAAACAACATAAGTAACACAATTGTCTGTAATGTTCCATCTTAAGACTTTGACCTGTTGATTCCTGAACAACTGCCACTTGTGCTCGTTTATACAGGTCAGGCACTACGGACTGACTAAAATGCACACATGAAGACACATTGTAAATTCTGTATTCTCTGCGACCAAGTACGGTCTCATAACTGCAGCGATAGACATTCCTATAGCAATAGTTATTACTTTGGCATGGTCCGAATCTGCACTGAGAGGCTGCCTGAAAGCAGTGGGGAGAAGGACTCACCTTCCAGTCTTGTTTTGTCTCATTCCACTAATTTGGGAGATGGACATGTTTTAAGCGCATCCACAGACATACTCGACTTCAGCTGAACAATACAGTTTGACACTAATTGTTGCCCATTTTCACTAACCAGAAAACCGTAACTAATGCTCCCATACCGTGGATCTAAATGTCATGGGAGGATCCTCCAGCTCTGGTCTCTGACTTGAGTTTCCCATACGGATGGCAGTGACACTGCGTGAGCTTGACTAACCGTGCAAGCCAGGCTAAGCCGACTAGCAATCAACTGGTGCACTGCCAAAACTTTGGGGGTAAAACTCCTACTCAAAAATGTCTGTTGTAGACATAAATGGACTGCTTTGACAGTCACTGTTTCTCTTCTCTTCTCTTTTCTTCTCTTCTCAACTCTTCTCTCTGAATTTACTCAAACAAATATTGTCAAACAAAGTTAATGCATTCAACCTATACTGAGGATCATTTGGCCTGAATTTTTTATTACAGGTATATTGTTGTTGACTGCAGTTTAAATACAGGCTTTCCAAAGCTCTAACAGGAACTTAAATTTGGAAGGAAAAGTTTTGAGGTTATAAAGCCAGGACACATCATATCCTGTAATGTTCATGAACGTCCGTTTCTCCACAGACCCATGTAAAGACAAAGTGAACAATGTGAACATGATGTGCCGGGTGGAGGCTCTCACCCGCCGGCCTCTCATCACTGGCCTGCCGGAGTCATGCCCCCCGGGTAATGAGTATCTGTGTGCAAGCAACGGCCAAACCTACCCCAGCGAGTGCGCCATGACAGCAACGGGCATGCAGAAAGGCATCACGCTCAGGAAGATCCATGCGGGACGATGCAGAAGTCTGGGTAAGGGCAAGCTTTGTGGCCTTTAGCAGGAACTAAAAACTAAGAGAGATTTAACTGGGATTACACTAAATGCTACATTATACAACTTTTTGGAATCAGATTAATTGATGGCTAAAACATATTGGATAAAACTGTGTGTAAAAATACAGTAGTAAATATGGTAATTGGAGCTGAAGAAGAGGCTTGCAGGTAGAGTGATAGAAAAGGAAGTAGAGGAAATGAATTTATCAGTGAAGACTTTTTATTTTCGGTTCTACGTTGTATGGGTTAGTGTTTCGATGCATCTTGCCCCCTTCTTATTATTAGCCTGAGGAAGGCAACATGTATCGAGACAAAATTACAGCTGAAGATTACATAGACATATGAGAAAATATGAAAAACAAGTCGCAACATAACGTTGTACTTTTTTGGCTTTTCGCATCACATTACCATATATGCACATATTGACATATTTCACGTGATTTCTTCCTAAAATATGAACAGGTGTAGGTGAACTAGCAATAAAATCTAACTGTATTCCACTGCATGGCACAGCGATAAATGACTCTGAGGTCTCGGAGTCTGTACTGTATCCATGCTAGCTCCAGCCTGATAAGAGCCTCCAGCGTTGTTATCTGTGCTATTAGAACAGGGGGTTTAAGCCTTAGTCAACAAAGAGCTGTCAGCTTTTTACTGTATATCTGATAGCCATCGAAGGAAATCCAATTTTCCCGCTGTGTTGTTGGCGGGGCCTCGCAAAGCCACAGCTGTGTCGGTGAATGACAGTGATGTTCGGAGACCCCCACCCATTTACTGAGATCCATGACAATGCCAAAGATGAGAAAAGATCACTGCACTGACGCCCTTTTGTACAGTCAACTATGAAGACTGACACACACTTCTTTGACACACCCTAGTTCTCCCGTTTGCTCTGCTTAGGCTGACAGAGGAGAGTAAGGGGCTTAAAATGGCACAAATACAGGTCCAAGTAGTTTTGCGAGTTTGTGTTTGTGTGTCAGTATGTGTGTATGTATGTGTGTGAGGAAGTGGATGAACGCCCCCCCTCCTTTCTGCTATGCCTTTTTCAAATGAAAGAATAATTCAATTTGAAACAGAGATCCATGAAATCATATCCCTAAGCAAAATACAAATGGGTATCTAATGAAAATGGCCATTTCGACTTGTAACCATGACATTGCACATCCTTGTAGCCCTCTCGCTCAGATATAGCAGTGATGTAATTAAGTGTGGCATGACAGGCTTTTAAAGAAAAGGAATTGAATTGCTGGACAAATTTGATCCACTGATTAGGAATGAAATAAATTCAAAACCTAGTGAGCGCCTCCAGAACAGAGGCCTTCTTCAAATTGGATATTCTCACTTTGTATTTCTTTCTTTTTTCTTAATTTCCGCAGTAGATTTCTGCTTAGTGAGTCAAAATGTAATGAAGGAAAGAGTTTAGACTTTAACTTGACCCTAATATTAAATTGTTGAATTTGAGTTCCCCAATTGTATTAAAGTTATTGTGGAACTTTATTATTAAAGTTAGATGGGAGCATGGCAAACCTGATCTCCAGTCAGTTGTCATGGGTTACCAGAGAACACATATTGACAGCACCCAGTCACAATGTTATTAAGTGTCAGTTCATAGAGTATGTTACCAGGTTTGTAAAAAAAAAATTGCCATGGATATTACTGTAATAAAAAAAATGAAAGTTGGGGGAAATGTAGGAAAAACACTTTTCTGAACTGAAATAGAAATAATATTATAATATTATAATAATATTATTATTATTATTACTCTCCCAGCTTCAGAGGATTCGCCTTAAGTTCAACAAAAAACATGAATGTTACTTGTCTAAATATAAAGTGACTGCTCACCTAATGTGTTTTGAATGAACGGACCAATGAAATAATGAACCCTCAAAATGAACAGAAACTAATAAATGCCAAAACATTGCAATCAGTTTTGTATCTGTCCACCTGCAATCTTTTCGCTGATTTGTTTGGCTTGATTCTTCTTACAATGGCTATTATATTCATACTCTTAATTAACTTTCAACACATAACTCTTAACACATATTCATTTCTTCAGGTATTTCATGTATAAAAGGCTTAACCTCTGCTGCTGAAAGAAAAGCTTTTACACGCACTTCCAGTGACATCAGTCCACCCTAACAAGTAATTACTGTTTGGATGAAAACTGATTTATTTCCCCATGGTTGGACCAGCAGCGTCACACAGCAGGAACAACAATCAGTTCCACATTTTCCTAGCTTGAAATGTTTTTTACGCTTGCTGAGTACTTCTGTTGTCCTTTCCTCCATGGCGATCAGTCTGCCACACTCTTCCAGAATTGGCAGTTGGAAACATCTCTAAAAAACGTTATCGGCGTCTATACAGATGGGTCACAAAGGGAAGGAAAAAACCTGAAGTACTGAGTGTAGATATATAAGCAGATGGTAGGGGAGGCTGCAGGGTTCGATGTGTCTGAAAATGTGTTAGGGCTAGGTTAACTATCAGTAATACTAAGCAGGAGTAACCAATCAAAGGTTGCAGATTAATTTGCTTTATTCTATCCATCTCCTCCCTCCAGAGGACTGTAAGGAGGAGTGCCTCTTCAACTCTGTGTGTCTAGTGGAACAGCTGAACGCCCGCTGCTCCTGTGATCCCATCGAGTGTGACGGCACCTACAAGCCCGTGTGCGGCAAGGACGGCCACACCTACACCAACGACTGCGAGCGCCGCAAGGCAGAGTGTCTGAGCAAGACCCTCATCCCCATCAAGCACCCAGGGCCCTGTGGTGAGTGGAGCTGGAGGATGGGAAAGAGTAATAATGGCTCCTTTGGAGATTTACAAGGACTAATGATGTTTCCTCTCAATCCCTCTCTTCTTCTGTGTCTTTCTTTGCTATTTTAATGAATAGTCAATGTGTTTTTCCTTCTGTGTCTTCTAGGCTAACCGTATGTATGTCTATACTTTAAACCTTACTGAAAGTGTCTGAAATGATTCGATGATGCTCTCTGAAGGGGTATTGGGGTAACTCAAACCGGCAGAACGCGTGTGCCTTCCTTTAAAAACCACGCCTTCACATCTCCACTCGTACACCTCGCATCCATCTCCTCATTCCTGTCATGCTTCATCCCTCCATTTCAAACACATGCCCAAAATGAAACGCCACCTTCATGTTTCATTCATTCACTATCTGTCTTCCACATCAGTTGCTTTTCTCGTTTGTTTCTCCTCTGTCTTTGTCTCTTTGTCTTGTGTGTTGCTTTTTCTTGTATAAAATATCTATCTTTTCTTCTTTCAGTGCGTCAGTCAGTCTGTTTGTCTGTCTTTGTCCATGTGGCCATCTTCCTGGCTGTCTGGCTGCAGTTGGAAAGTGGGGTCACCCTGTGGGCGACCTCATCAGGAGGATTCTGAGGGGTGAAGCCCTTCCCCTCGTTCCGAAAGGACCTAACAGGAGGGGTCTTGTACTGCTGTCTTTTTCTTCTCACACCTTGTGTCTCTGTGTGTCTCTTTGTGTCTTTAATGTCCTTTCCTTCTGTTCACCCTCCTGCAAAGATGTGATCTGTGAGGTTGGATAAGTCGCCCTCTCTCCCTGATCTTTGTGTTTTTATTTCCTGTCTAACTAAAAAATGCTTCTCCTGTTCCTATCTTCCTAACCACTGCTCACCTCTGTCTCCTTCTTTCTGCATGCAGTAGTGCACACCAGCTCCTAACCTCACTGATTCTCAAACAATCCCTCTCTCCATCATCAGGACTATTTCATAAAAGCCTGAAACTGCCCAATGAATCCTCAAAGCATAGCACTAGGGCTGAAATTCAACTGCATTTTGTCGAGTCCTTTGGAATCCCTTATATAGAATCCATTTAGCTTTACCTAACAACAATTGAAAGTAAGTAAGGTTACGTAAGGTAAGTAAGGTAAACTTAGCTAAAACCTTGGTTCGAGCGAGATCTTGAAGCACTTTTACTGACTGAGAAGGTAGAACATCTCAGTTTTGGAGTTGGCTACATGTAGCTGAACCATGAAAATGAGATGAGTATGATATGATATGTTGAATATCTGAATTAAATATGTATCTGACACACTGAAAAAACGGGTGTAGTCTACCTACTTCTGCACACATTTTTCACCAGCTTATCTGCATATCAAATCTCTGGTATGAAATGTATTATTGTTAAGCTGGACGATCTCAACACCTAAAATTGACATAACTCGATCGGCAAGATCATTTCACTTGATCTTTGGCTGAGACACTGGCTAGCAGAGAGCATAGAGATTTAATCTGGTGTTTGGGCAAGTTACTTACAGCAGCGAGATACAGCTCATATCATCTGCAGCTGGTGACATTTTCCATTTTAAGCAGCAAAGCAACAGTCAGAGTTGTCCTCACTCTAGGAATGATGTCAGTATTGGCCAATTTTGCATCCATTGCATCCAGTTCCAAAGTACAGTGCTAATGCAGGAAGGAGTTTGTCTCTTATAGTATGGGGTGGAGGTCAGGATGGTGGATGAGCGTGTAGCACATTGAACGTGCATGCCGTAGTTTGCGTCCCGTTGCAGACCAACAATTAATGCTCATAAGAGATTTGTTAGATTATGGGTTTAGCTAATCTGGACATTTTATTAACCTGCAATTTAAGGTGATCAAGTACCTCATTTTAGGTGAATCTCCTCCTGAATTCGAAGCATTTTTTTGTTGTTTCCCATCATCTCTCGATAACTCAGCATGCATGAAAAATACAGAGTAAACTGCTCATGCTGCTTGATGTCACGTTACCTCAATCAACGGGTCCACACAGCAGACGAGTTGTGTAATTTTGTCCAAAGTTGATGTCCAAATTTTCATTGTTGTTGTGACAGAGGTCGAGAGAGATCTGTCCATCCTCCAGGTGTTTGGGTGGCGCTGAATACAGAAGGTACCTCCATTTGTCAGCATCAGGAGGTACCAGTGCTCATTAGCGTTTTTCCACCGTCTGAGCTGTACATATATATTAAGTAGTGGAAATGGCAGTGCGAGCTCTTATGTGTTTTGCTCTGTTTAATTATTTCTGGCAAATGGTGTCTCAGTCATGCCCCCCCATTTGTTTGGTTATTTTACTTTCTTTCTCTCTCTTCATCCTTCCTCCCTTCCGCTGCACATCGCAGCCGTCAGCGACTGGTAGTATGTTTCTTTAATGCGTTTTTATTGACATTTGCATATTTTTCAAAACAGAGCAGCACGAATGCACCCCACTCCCCCTGATTCCGTTTTAATTAAACATCAAAAGAGGCAAGCGTAGGTGCCCATAGAGACTGTTGGTTTAGTCAGACAAATGATCTGCATGCAAGGTGTGTGTTTGTCTGTGTGTCCATGCACATGTTTGAATTTTCTAGAATGGAACTTTCTTTCTTTCTTTCTTTCCTGTCTGTCATGTCCTGTCCTGTCAATTTTCTTACTGCCGTGTGTTAGTAGGACTGAGTCCAGATTAGATAGTTGTCCATCTCTGTAATAGCACTGCCCAAAAGACTTAAGATATTCACAACCCTGACAGACACCCAAGGGATGGACGCAGTGAGTGTGTGCGCGTGTCTTTCTATCTTCTGAAAGACTGACTTGTCTGAGATCAATCAATAGCCCAGATAGCACAGATCACGGAGCAGGAATACACTGTATACAGTGTGAGACACACACTTCCATTGTGCTCTGTTGTGCTTGTACTCTGACAGTGACTGGCAGTGTCAAAAGACAACTGCACAATGACCGCTGTGTCATCGTGGTACACACACACACACACACACACACAAACACACATGCATGACTTCAGATGAAGCTTAATATATCTGAAAAGCAAGAGTTTGATATATAAAATTATCATTATTTGATAAATAATGATCTCTTTCCTCGTTTCATTGGCTGAGTGGTGCATGGGGTGGGAGTGATCGATTGCCCTGCCAGCTGTCAAACGGATGAAATAGTTCAGTTTTGACACTGTCATAAATCTCTTTTCATGTGGGTGACAGCGTGTGATGTCACCCGGCCCCTGCCAGAGCTCGCCTCCACAACGAATGGTCATGCAAAGAACCCACATGTTAATAATGGCCTGACTGCTGTCCTCCCCAGAAACCAATTGATTGATATCTAAAGCTCATGCAGACACCACGTGGTGTACAGCTGATTAGCTTGCGTCCAGGTGGTGTTACAAATCTTCAAGACGTCCAAGAACACATGTGCCTGTGAAGGATTTGCTGGAAGTGAATCAGAGCGGGCTGCTGGGAAGGAGGGTGAATAGGTCTGCAGCCTTGGATTCTGATAGAATATAATAAGAGCCCGGTGACACTGGAGGAAGAGAGGATGTGTGTCATCGCCAGACAAGCTGATGAGATGACACATGTGCTTACGCATCCACTGTTAAAAAAGGTCATCGGTTGTTTTTTTTTGTCTGGACCTTATATATTTGCCATCATGATGATTGTGATGGAATCTATTTAGCGTAGAGATTTTACCATGGTGCAGGTCTTTAATACACACGCACACACACAAAAATTAATTGAAACTTAACTTTAACCTCACCCTGCCTATGTGCTGTGGTTAATTTATAATATATTGTAAATCCATAACATTTATGTGATTGGATTCACAGTGTGGAAAACATAAATAATATTTTTAGAGCGAAGCAAGTCCTGTTTTTCCTCTCCTTACGATATGATATCAGCACAGCAGGGTACCAGCACAAACTAAACAAGGAAGTGTGCATGCAGCATGGGTTATTGTGGCAGAAATGTTGTAATAATTGTTCAGCTATATATAGAGGATCAAGCAATGGAGGTGCATTGGCACCCTAATGTTTTCAAAGGTTTTTATTCTTTCTTTCTTGAGTCTATTGTATCCCATACAACTGATTAGTCAGATTTAAGAGAACTGGCACAGTGATTAAAAACATGCAGCAATTACATTTACAATAAAACAAGTCACCTAGTGCCACCATCAGTCCATTGTCAGGTTTTGTCCCGTAAAACATCAAATCAAGATGAGTTCATGGTTTATTCTTACCATGTGCAAAAGGAAACATCTCAGGAATGCCTTTATAAAGGCTCGTCAACAGAATCCTGGTACTTCAAACTGTTAAACTGCATGTCACTGATGAATTTGGCAGGAAAGACACATACTGGGTTCTCAACTCCACAATGTACCAGTGTGTAATGTACTCTGGTTAATATTCTTTTGCTCAGCCTCTACTGTAGATGTACTGTCTCATGAAAAGATAGTTGGAGCTGCAGTGTGAATATTGCTATGTTAAAAAGACATGGTTCAATCACTGTTTAGAGTTAGTCCCTGCATATATGTGTGTGTGTGTGTGTGATGGACAGCAGAAAGAGACTCAACTGATCTAATAGTAAATACCAGGGAAAAAAAGCTTATTATAGAAAGGCTTCACATAGATTTTCGCTGAGGTGCAAAAAGGTTTTTCGCAATAATTTCAAAGCCTATTTTTTTAATATCAGTGTTAGAAAAATATTCTACTTGAGACCAGGTTGAAAATCATTACTCAGGTTACTTTATTCTTGCGCAAGAAGGAGCATACAGATATGTTCAACAACTCACACAACGCTAAGTTTTGCTGCTCAAAGTCTTCCTTCTTCAGGTTTTATACCTAGTGACACCAAAGTGTTACAACAGGGCGTCACCACAGCCTAAATTTGCATTCCCCAGGAAACCTATACCATCAAAGGCAAGCCTGGGAACTGAGTAAAAGCTGAGGACTTAAGGTCAAAAGCTCCTAAGGCAATAAGGTCATTTAGATAAGAATGCAGCTCTGCAAACACTGTTTCTGGAATCCTTAGGGTTAATTTTATAGAGTGTAAACATACAGGTACATCTTCATCTAGAACCTCCTGTGGTCTTAACTGTTACACCATGTGTTCTTCACGGTCACTAAGGTTTTTAACACAAACAAGCATTATTTTCCCAACAATAAGAAATCCAGACTATGAATAACATTTATTTCTCTTATAATAAAAATGTTTAATTGAACCTTCTAATTTATATCACTGCTCAAATACTGCCCAAAATTTTTTTTTCTGCTCCAACTGTAAGTTAAGCTATTATAGTGCATATTCAGTAGTACTTTGAATCAATAGAAGCGGGAGTGTGAGGTGGCTCACCACAATTCCCTGCAGCCTGTTGATGTACTGGCCTCATGTCTGGTATTAGTAGAACAGAAAGTGGAAGATTTCTAAATTGGTAGTTAGGCTGTTCATAAAATAGAAATGCAAGCAGCAGTATGGCTTTTTAGAGCATAGAGGAGGATCATTTTGTAAAACAGACAGTCTGAGGCGCATTGGCAAGCAAACTAGGAATAAACAAATGAAAGAGCTAGTTTATCAGTCTTCTTTCAATTCTTTATTCACAGGCAAAATGTGTACACATTTCACGTGCTGAGTGTGTGTGTGTTTTACTTAAAATGTGTTGCCTGTCGCCTCTGGAGGTTAACACAAAATCACTCAGTGGCAGACATATTGTCATTGAAAAAGAACTCTGAAAAGCAGGAAAGGAAAATCAGTGTGTGTCAAGACTCTGTGTCGAATATTTTATCATTTGCATGTTTATTTGATTAGCATTTCCGCCAGCTGCAGTGATTGGACTCACAAACATGGAGCCTGAGTAAGTCAGCCAGAGATCACCAGTGCTGTTTTTCCTAATCAAGTTAATTAGAGGAAGTGCCGTGGGAGCCAGATTGACAGCAGCCAGGGACCACCAATCCACTTACTGCGGGCCTCAGGCTGTCATCGTACAGAAATTCCAGAGAAATATGGGTCAAGAGGGTGTTAGAAGTGACTCAAGGTATTGTACTGCCGGGCTGTGATCAACCTCGCAGTTCTTCCAATTTCTACATTTGGCATTTAATACCCTGTTTCCTGTTTTCCTCATGCTGTGGCTCGTCACTAAATGTTGTTTTGTCAATCCATTTTCACTTATGTTTTCTTTTTCAACCAATCTGAGAAATAATTTTTAAACTTCTTGTGGCACACACTCACCCCGATGATAAAAATCACTTGTTTGGATTAGACAGTGTTTGGATGTCGTCTGATAGATACGTGTCACAAGATCAGGGATCCCAGCTTGTCTAAATTCTTTCGCTGTTTTTGCTTGTCTCCATTTTGAAGAGCAGCATGTTCTTCGTTGTAAAGGCACAGAGAGGCTTCGATTCACCTTCTGTCTGTGATAAGTATTCAATGGTAGACAGACATAGCCTGCGGGTATGCCTTTTGCTGTATGCTAATATAGCATTTTCTCTGCACCTCCCTTTCCCTCGACTAATATGATACATAAATGTTTTTAATGCGAGGGAGGCAAAGGGAGTCAGATAAAAGCCCTGCAGGTTAAGAAACACAGAAGGCGGGGCTTGCTGCAGATTGGCTGCACCCCATTGGAGTCCTGTGTTGTAATAGGTTGCAGTTGTAGGTGCTTCTCCCTGCCAGTTGGCCACTGCCAGCATCACCTGGATTACACTGATTCACTGCCCTGCATAATACAGGGAACGATTTGGAATTGCACACGGACCCGAGGGGAAAAGTCCAATTAACATATGTATGAGCTGAGCGGAGATGGGAGGAAGCTCTCGCCAAAATAATCTCCCAGCATTTCACCGACATGTTACGGGGGGTTAACAGTGTACGCCTGCTCACGGTAGCAGCTACACAATCACAGCCAGAGTACTGCCGGGGCTTGCTGTGCCATCTCGCCAACCTAACGAGGGGTTGTTTAGCTTTGGAAGTTACACCGTTGCATTCCCACCGCTTCACCCGTCAGATAACACCACTAAGTGGGCAGTAATCATACTTCAGGCAGAGAGGTAAGCCGATATCGGGACATCAAAGGAATGTCTCAATTCCCGTCGTGGCCGCTCCTCGTCTGGGACGAGTTGACACAGTGTGGCCTAACCTGAAGTAATCCTCTTTGAGTCCTGAAGCGGGGCCGTGCCATTAAAATACCACATTAATTAAAATAGAAAAGTTACATGGCAGCTGGCAGGAGAGGATGCAGACTGAGGTGACACCTCAAAACTGGCTTCATGGTACGGAAACAGAGCTGAGTGCACACTAGCAGAGCAGAATCCTTTATTAGAAAGAATTATTCATGTTTTTGGGTTATTTTTTTGCAGTTTCTCCTGGCTTTTCCCTGCTGCCACAGCAGACCACTCACTGCATCTGCTCAGCCACTGAAACAATGCCATGGCTACTGCGCTTATGAGTTTGGCACTTCTCAACTGTCAAGCAAATTTTTTTAATGTATAAATAGCTTGGTTTAAACCCAGCAAACCTTGTTTTGCTCTGAACCTGCATGATAGAAACACCTCCCCACAAGCCTTTGTTGTGACAGGCTACCATTTCAAAGCTTCTGCCTGCATCCAAGAGAGAGAAAAAGACGGCTTCAGTTTTTAACTGTGTCATTAGATTTAGAGTTTTGTCTTGGGTTTTTTTTTTTCTGACACCCTCTGCAGTTAATAAATCAGGCAGAAATTTTACTCCCCAGAGGTAGAGGATGATAAAAAATTAGTTTTGGAGGGGAACTCTTTCATCTTTTTTATGTGTGTGAAACAAAGAGAACGGGAGACTAAGGCGTTATCGGGGGCTGCAGTTGTGTTTTAGGAGCTTGTCCTTGGGAAGTGGGCTGGTGAACTTTTATGGAGGCCAAGGTTGTGCAGTTAAGCTCGGATCACAAGCTTACAACTGTTACACGCGCGCGTGCGCACACACACACAAGGTGTTAAAAAGAGAATCAATTGTTTTTGAAGCCGTAACAAATTAAGCAACATTGAACAGCTTATATGTGGCACCTCCAAGCTCTTTTCAAACAGCAGCTTGGCTTCAAAACACAGACATCAGTAGCTGTGTTCCACCTTGTAACTTGACATATTCACTTCCCAAAAACCTGTGTCCTTGCATGAGATCCGGAAAGATTTGTTCAATTACAACCTATACGATCTTCTTTACTTTTTGCTATTATAATAAGCATACCTCAGTTTCTATCATTATTTGGAAGTCCAAAGAATTGGTCACAATCTTCTAACGTAAGATGCCCAGGTGACATTGGTCTTTATCTTACATACCCCTCCCAACACCTTAATCAGAGTGAAACGAGATAATTGCCTCCGTCTGTGTTATCAGTTGATAATTTACCCTAGTGAGTACAAGTACTGCTGAATGGTTCTGAGCTGATAAATGAATCAAGGGGCTTCAAGCACGCAGAGTTGCCCCCCTGTGATGCCATCTAATCCCATAATGGTCACGATAATGGTGGAGCTATGGGTGGTGTCATTACAAGGGGCAGTTTCCATGACAGCACCCCCACCCCTCTAACAAAAGCTTAAAGAAAAAAGTAGACTAGAGAAGGAAAAGTGCTTTTCACCAAAAATGATTTGACGCCTCCATCTGCTTTTTCTTCTAATCTGCAGACACACTACATTCAGTGATCCCTCCCTCATGCCTGAAACCTTCCAAATGAAAATCACTGTGGAGCCAGGCTGTTGTCTCTTGCTAACTCTTGTTACTGGAGTGTTTACTATCCTACCTTAAGGCTCCTGCTTTCAACCATCCAGTCAATCCCTCATCACTGACACAACAGGCACATTTCTACCAAACACTTTCAGTATAGTACCCATCAAACTCGTACCTAACCCGTACCTACATGTACCTAAATCCTAGAGTTGTTTCCACTGCAGTTGCGCACAACATTTTCAAACTTAAGTTAAAAGTATATGTGTGAAGTGGTTAGTCTCCGTCGCAATCAATGGGATATTCAAAAATGGCGGGTTTGTGCGTTGAGTCTTTTCATCAAGAAGTGATGATTTGCTGACCAACCAACGGAATGCAGTGTTTCCAACTCCACCTTTAAGTTCCAGGTCAGTGTGCTAGGTACCTCAACAGAGGGGTAACCAAAAAAAACGGGTGGTTCTCTTCATACCATCCACAACTTTTGCCAATGAAAACCCAAAAATAACCATTGAATAACAGATTAAACTGAACTGAACTGCTTGGTGGAAACACGGCTATACAGACTGGCACCCTTTCTCAGTATGCACAATGGCGTGTAATATTTTTGTTGGCACATAAAGCAACAAAGAATTTATTGAGTCAGGCTCGAAGGCTGTGATCAGAGGACTGTTCATACCGTTTTTCAGGTTTCCTCTCCCTCCTGATCAAGTCAGGCTATATCAGCCCAGCCTACACCCATCTGACACTACAGAGAATCATAGGTGCAAAATCCAGTCCTCGATTTAATGAAGTCATGCTGGAGCTAGTGCGTGAGAGGGAGAGACTGAAGCAGACACCTCTCTGTGATGTTCACATTTCATATCTGTCTCTGCCCAGGAGCTTGCCTTTTTTGAATTACTAAGTAGAAGGTTCTTTCTTCACTTCGCCTGTTTTTTTTTCCGTTCTCTACATTCTCTCAATCTCTCTCTCTCTCTTTTCCTCTTGCTTTTTCTTTTCTCGCTCCTCCATGTCAGTTCAACCAGCTTTGGCTGAAGAGGTGGCTCTCACTGAGATGCAAATGGCAGCCTTTGATGGGGCACATTGTGAACGTCAATTAATCCAGGCGTTTACTCACCTGAAGAAAAAAAAGGCCGTGCAACCATTGTTCGCAGGCTGTTTCATCTCGATTGTGCTACAGGGCCATGTGCTTATCCGCTGTCCTCATGCCACCGGATTTGGCGGACTCTTCAAAGATTCAGGATACATTAGGATAGCACAAAGGCAAGGAAATGACCTAGGAAGCTGAGGTGTCAAAGGAATAGGGCTGTATTGCATATTCCATCATATCTGTTTTCCTCCCCAAACCTTTTCTAACACAAAACCTTCCATGTAGCTATCCTCTAAATCATGTCCCTGTCACCTATGCCCTCTCCAGCCTCAGACCTTTCTCCAATCTCTACTTTATATTCTTCCTGCTTCCCATCTACCCTGTTCATCCTCCATCTAACTTTGCTCTCTATCTCTTGGGTCCGCCTTCAGATCTCAGCAAACCGAGCCCCTGCTTGGAGAAGTTGTGCGATCATGGGGCGGTGTGCGTGGTCAAGAACAACGAGCCAGTGTGCGAGTGCCCAGAGGCCTGCCCACAAATGTCCGACCCAGTGTGCGGATCCGATGGCCACAGTTACGGCAGCCCCTGCGAGATGCGAGCGATGGGTTGTGCCCTGCAGAGGGCCATCCACATACAACACAAAGGACCCTGTGGTGAGTAACTACACAACAAAACGCCACTGAGCTACAAAACTAAAGTATACTGGAACCTCATTCATGAATTGACCATGAGCATCATGTAAAAAATTCATATATTGGGCAGTCATTTACAGTGCAGTCATGAAATTACTATGAGCTGTTGTGAATCATAGCTCACAGGCGGGGAAAGATCTCTCATTGTGCAGTTTAATTGAGCTCAAATTAATTAATAGTGCTACCCAGAGGCAAAAGTATAATCCACAGACAATTAACACGTATGGATTTATATTTATTGTGACCCCAGGGATGCTACCCATTTTAAATCAACAAAGTCAAAACAAACTTAACACATTTTAAGGTCTCTTAAGGAATTTCCTGATCCCTTGTCCATCACTCTTCAGCCCTTCTATACCAACACCATCTAATTTGCCTAATTTGACCTTTAAGCAAGATACATTTTGCTCCAGATGAAAGAGCGTGTGGAGTATACTTGTCTGTAATTGGCTGCAGGAGTCACTTGGCTTTGTCTTGCAGAGTATCAGCTAGTCACTATTACACCAGCGACAGCAGAGCTTGGTAAACTGCACTTAGTGAATACTCTTTGGAAGCCCAATGTTCACATGGAATCTAATTGGTGATTGAGAATTCTTCCTTGGTTACGACCAAGCCATTTCGTTTTCACTTACCCTGGGCAAAAGTACAGCGGTTTTTAGCCCCTTAGCCCGACTCTCTCGCTCAGTTACCTCATTCGCTCAGTTTTAAAACAGTAGATTTTTTTCTGCATATTTTGAAGACCATAACAATGAAAATGAGCTGGTCTCTGCTGTGCTGAATGTTTGGTTGAGCTGAGCAGTTAGCTGAATGATCAATACAACTGAATTAGTCTCACTTTGCTAGTATGAAATTGTTCTGTACTGTTTTGTCTTAAAATGTGTAAACGTTTGTAGGTTGAGTTTGTTTGTACAAGCTGGTGTGATTGTTTTTGTAAAATGAGAAGTGGTTTGAATTTCTTGCTGAGTAGATGACAGGGTTAGTTGTTGGAGAGGTCCTATGCTGCCTGCCTGTGTATTGCATCTGTCATCTTCCCCTCCCTGCATCCTCTCAATTGAAATCCAGTGCACAAGGATGTATGCCAACAGGAAATGGAGCGCGAGCAGTGTTTGGTCCATGGCTGACTCAATTTCATTGCACCGCACACCAGGTAGACGGCAGGTCTGTCGGCCCGGGGTCCCTCGGTAGTAATGAATAGTTTTTATTTTAAAAAGCGAGAGGCGGAGCGGAGGGTCCTGTCTGTAATCCAGCACTATGGATGGTTCTTAGCTCCCGGAGGAACAGGCCTGCGTCAGCGCAATAGTGCCATAAAAATGCTGAGGCATTGGCTTGCCAGGCGCGAGCCAGCCGAGGAATGATGGCGATGATAATGTGGGTTATTTCCGGGCTGTTTGCACAGCTTTACTGGGCTTTATTCAGCACCATAACAACTGTCTGAGTTAAGCTATTATCTCACCTAATTATCACAGGCTATTCCCACCACTAATATACTATACATGTTTATACAGCAGAAAAGGAGAGAGAGAGAAGGGGAAGAACATATGCTGCCTTCATGTGCTGTTGGAAGTGTCAGAATTAAATGTTTACGGTATGAGCAATGGCGGAAAGTGGTGAATAAAGAGAGGTTTTTCTGTGACAACCAAGTTGTTAAAAAACCCTAAACATTATGTTACAGGTGAGCATAAGAAGTGATTAATTTTATTATATTTGTTTAGCATTCTGTTTCATAATTAGCATTATATGTCTGGATTTATTGCTTTAGTTTGGACTTTGTTTTCATCAACACATTAATTAAATGCCACATTTTCATCTATTCATTCTACAGCATTAAGTAGATCCTTATATGTTTTTATATGTGGTTTCCAAAATAGCCATTAAAAAATTGTATTTTTGTTTATGGGCTCTGTTTTGTTATTTCCATCCAAATACACTAAAATGTGTAAACTGTCAGATTTATGGCTCAAAAACTCAAAAGTAGGAGCTTTAGAGATGCAGGTGGGACGGCTATAGTTTAAGAGGTGAGAGAGGTGCCACAATAGGGAAAATAACTGGGCATATGTGTTTAGCTGTGTGTGTTTGTGTGTGTGGTTTACTACAGCCCCTCATGGGCCCAGCCATAATTTCATTTCCGTCCCTCCGGGCTGGAGAAATAGTGGTTTTCTGTGTGACTCAGGTGCAACCCTATACCAATATAAGTGACATTTGTTGTTATTCTGAGATTTTTCCTCCTGCTGCGTTTGAGTGGCGGGCGACCTTGTAAGGTTGGCTGGGAGAGGTGCATTCGGTTAATAGACCCCCCGAGCTGGATATCAGTTGCCTCGGAAAAAGGGCCATTCATGCGGCTTTACCCAAGCAGATGAGAGCACCGGAATCACTGGAGAAAAGGAAATAACAAATTCCCCTTTTTTGTCCTACAGGTGTTTGAAATGATATACGCAGCTGAGTAAGAAATATAGGTCACACCAGTAGCATGAGAGTGGTGGGAGAGAGACAGTGAAAAGAGGGCACAGGAGAGAGGGAGGGGGAAGTAATAAATGCATGAAGAGAAGGAGATGGAGGTAAATAGGATGAGGAGGAGCAGAGAAAGTGTGGGGCAGAGTTAATAGTGTAGCAGCAAGGCAGGCATCGACAGGGGAGTTGTTATCACCCAGGCATGTTCACAAGCCTTCAAAACACAAACCAGCCTACTTCTTTCTGCTTAATCCTGAGGTAATACCCTGCCCAGACCCCTCAACCGCAATTCAGGTTTTTTCCCGGTGAGGATATCAACAAAACGCCCTACCGCTGGAGGATCTTTGGGGGTTTTTCTCCTCAATGACTCAATTCTTTGTGCTTTCATGGCTGCATTCTATACCAACCCGCTTTTATTTGCACTCTCACTTCCAAAACCACATGAGAAGCTGTGCAATAACTGACAAGGGGACCGTGTCAAGTTTGACTTGATAGTTAGAGTGACAGGAAATATAGGAAAACAGGGAAGGCTGAAAACATATAAGGTGATAAAGCATCTTTGTGTCATGCTGTCATACCCAAATACATCAAGCGGAATGATGTTAATGTTTAATAAAATTAACATTTTTATGACTTATAAAATTGCTATGGCTAGTGAAGCTGTTCATGTGGCTCTAAGTTGCTTACGTTTTTAAACAATTTCAAATTAGATATGTATATTCAAGACTCCAGTAGGTCTTAAGAAGTTAATCTTGTATCAGTTTAGAAATATGGATTTCTCAGGTACCAAACAGCCCAAATTTAGCAAAAATTATCCCAACTCAACTCAACTCAACTCAACTCAGCCCGTCTCCACATGCCTAAAACATGTCTAATCTGGCAGCCATTTATGAGGCAGAGGCAGGTCACATACAGGGTTATAGTTGGTTTTAGATTTTATTAGACCTGGCATTAGGGCCTTAAAATATCTTACTTTGATCTTACACACACTGTGTTATGCTATTTATTTTCTCAGGCTGGACAGGTTCTTGCATTGGTGGACAAGGTATTTGATTGAGATGAAAGCTCCCAGGGTCCAATGTTAGCACACTAACTCTCACTTTTTAAGCCTGCCAGAAATAGAATGGTTTTTCACTGAAACTCAAAATTAGTGACTGAATCGGAGATCACAAAAAGCTCGTAACATTATCAGTAATGGTGACAATTCTCCCTCTTCCCCTGGCTTTGAACTGAAGCTCCCCTCCTCTTCTATCTTCTTGCGATGCATGTTGTCTGGAGAATCAGGCAGTGTGGAGAGCCAGGTGCAAGGGGCAGGAGTTGATAAAGAAGCAAGGACACAGGGCCTGATAGATGACAACACTCACCACCTCCACTTCCTGATTTATAGCAGCTGCAACCAGAGAAGAGCCACGACCACAGAAACACCCATTTTACAGACATTTAAATTTAATCTTTATTTATTTTCATCACAAAAAAAACCTTGGTATTATAAAGCCTCATCCTCTAATATGTTTTTCTTCAAACCCCAATTGCAGTGATAGAAGGAGCAACATCTGATCACTGACAATAGATTATTAGTCTAGAGTCATAAATGGAATTGTGGAATTGTACTGTGCTACCATGTGTTCTCTTTCATCCTGCTCTCAGACCCCCACCCCCCCATCCCTTCTCTCTCTCTCTCCATATCTTTTCTTTCTCTCTCTACCCAACCAGTCGAGGCAGATGACCGCCCACCGATAGCCTGGGTCTGCTCAAGGTTTCTGCCTATTAAAAGGCAGTTTTTCCTTGCCACTGTCGCCTAGCACTTGCTCATGGTGGAAATGTTGGGTCTATACATATAGAGTTGGTTTAGACTTGCTCTACATTAACAAGTGCTATGAGATAACTCTGTTATGATATAGCGCTATTTAAATACAATTGAATTCAACTGAATAACAGCCTCCACTCTTCTGGGAAGGCTT
>JAVQJF010012859.1:0-11119 GCA_036023855.1 Gadopsis marmoratus | reverse complement strand
TCCTTGCCACTGTCTCCTAGTGCTGCTCATGGTGGAAATGTTGGGTCTATACATATAGAGTTGGTCTAGACTTGCTCTATATTAACAAGTGCTATGAGATAACTCTGTTATGATATAGTGCTATAGAAATAAAATTTAATTGAATTGGTGCAAAGCTCAGATCTGAATCAAATATTGCTCCCAAATTTCTGTCAGCGGATTTCACATTAGCCGATAACGGACCAACGGCCACTCTCAGAGAGACTGACAGGGTTTGGGGGACTGATCACTCTGATTTCTGGTTTTTGAGTTATTGAATTGAGGAAGGTGCTGTGCCAACACCTCTCTCTCTGTAGTGTCCAAAAAACACCCTGATCATTATAGGCATCATAACAATAACGTTTATGGCAGAACAGTTTGGATTCCATCAGGGGCAACAGCATTTGTGTTTGATAGATGAGCCATGCAGAGGGAGGAGAGCTGTCCGTCTGTCTGTCACCTACCGGATGACTTTGAGGATGGTGTTCCTGTAGCGCAGCTGGTCAGACTGGATGTTGGGGTTGGACAGCGCTCTCCTCAGCTCCTTCACCGCGTCCTCGCCGCCCAGATAAGGCATGGCGGCCGCAGGCAGCCTGTCTGACGGACACAGCAGAAAAAACCAACAAACGTGACGCTGCTGCCTCTCACACCTGACGCTAACATGACACATCCGGCTGGCGTTGGACAGAAATTAAGTCCACAAACGTTTAAACGGTTTAGAACGAAATTATTACGGAGCAGAAGAGCGTGTCGGGTTTCACTGAGTCGAAAGCTTTCAGTCACGTTAAAATAACACTTTTAAAAGCATTACCGTTTGATACTTCAAATAGGGGAGTTCATTCTTGGTGACTCGGTTGTTTACACTGTGCACACTTCCGTCTTTTGTTCTTCTTCGTCTTCTTCTTGGTGTTTTATGGCTGTTGGCAAACAACGTTATGGTGCATTACCGCCACCAACTGGTATGGAGGCCTTTCTGTCAGCTTTTTTGTTTAATCATATGCTGCCCTCTGCTGGTTGGTGTATAACACGCTGCCAGCAGCAGGCAGCCATTCTGTATCCGTCCACAACAACAGAGAAAAAAACACTTTATTTCACAGACGCGTGGAAACGAAATATTGATTTGAAGCTGTTGGACAGATGTGTGCACGTTTGTAAAGTTGATATGGATCCCTTACAATTGTATTGTCTGGCAGCGGCTCCATATACATATTCAGGTACATTTTCATTTTGTGTTACTTAGTTTAAACTCCATTATATTTCAGTGGAAAACATTGTACTATACTCTATTACTACATTACTTTCATCTGACAGCACTGGTTTTTACATGATATGATCATAAAACGTATGAAAATATGATGCAATGTTCTAGATTAATCAACACAACAGCGGGTCCAGATCAGCCCACTACGGGGCCCTGGAGCAAAAAGAAACTGGGGGACCCTACTGACCCCCTGTTCTTTACACTTTCTGTGCCCTTTGTCACCTTCAAGTGTGCATCATGTAAACACAGCAGCTTCATTACAAGACCCACAAACCAACCAGTAGTCATTTCCTGCACAATGTCGGATTAGTCTGTGGTCAAAAAGTGTTTAAGACAGCATAATGTATGTCAAAGAAGTAATAAGGATCTTATAAGGCCTTTATCATTTAAGTTGTTATTGTGATTCACTGGTGCACATTCCCAAACCAATTTGCACTTAGTTAAATTACAAACCAACTGACACACAATGAACCCCTGGAGCTTTTGGGCCCCTGGAGGTCTGGAGGCTCACAGTCTTTGCCCACTGTTTGTTTGTCTGGTTGCGAATCGGGCTTCAGACAACACTATGTAAAAGGAGCTAAAATGATCCCAACCGTGACCACCTACAACGTTAAAATGCTTCTTATTTTTTGCATGCATCACTAACATATAAATATATAATATACAAAAATGTAGCATTGACAGGAGCCACTCCGCTGCATATTTAGTACTTTTACTTTTGATACGTTGAGTACATTTTGCTGATAATACACTTGTACTTTGCAAGATTATTAAGGCAGAATGTTTCCTTTTAAATTGAGTGTTTTTGTTATTGCTGCTTTTACGTAAGTAAAACATCTGAGTACTTCTTCCACTACTGGGAAACATCATTTATCTGGATACTTATCTGGTTTTGGTCATGAGGTAAACTGAAAAACACTCTGATCTAAAACACTGTGGTTAAGGACTTTCACTAGATAGATCACTGTACAGTAATAAGCATCCTTACGCCTCCTGTTCAGCTCAGGTGGATCTTAAAGGGGTACTGCAGAGATTTACAGTAGACGAGTTGGGGGGGCTCGTGAGACAGATTTAAAAAAGAATAGAAAAATAAATCTGTGCCGCAAAGGCTGCGATGGCGTGGCTTTTAGTCCCTACGATGGAGCCCAAAACCCTGGATCCTACAATTCCCATAATGCAACTTCATAGCATATCTCGCCAGACCCTCCCAGCCTGGTAAATCCCCACATTCTAAACTCCATCCCCACAGGTTGTAATGCAGACTTTCTGTTAAAAGGCTGTAGCCTCAGAGCCCAAACTGAGATAATCCTATTGATATAATCAGGGTTGTTTTTCTCAGAGTTTAAGATCCCGAAATCCTATTTTCTCAGCTTCGTACAAGTAGCGATGTTTTGTGGTCCTACAAGAACACACGCTCTTTTGGATCCATTTTGGTTGTTGATCGTGGGCTTTGCCTTGAGATTTAAACTCTTACCAACAAATACATATGGATTTCGTTTCCAACATTGATTATTCCTTATTTAATCATGAATGTTTGTGAAACGCATTGTTTGAAACAAAGTTTTTTGGTGCTTCCTAAAAGCCACAGAAGACATTATACAGCATGTTTTCATACTCGAAACATGACTGGTAGACTGTGTAAAGGTGGCGGAGTTCCCCTTTAACAGTCTGCATTGTCCAAAGCGCTGATCCTGGCACCTTCGACGATGGAGCTCTTTGTTAATCAATACGCTGACTGGCAGGACGACCATGTCGGGGTGCAGCAGCAACACTTATCAAGCTGAAAACACATTCTAGTTCAGACTTTTATAAACTTCACATGGATAGAAACTATTTTACTACAGAGCCTTTTCACAGCAAACGCTGACACGTCATACAAGGAAAATCACCGGTGTAATCAATAATAAAGATAACTTTTACAGCTCCAGGGTTGATATTATGATATCTCTTACTGGGACACTTGATAGAAGCATTAATGTTATTTGTTACACGTCTGCTCTATATAACCAAACTCTTCAGACAGGCTGCAACATGAACACGCACATTACACCCAAACACGATTCTAGTCTGAGTTGATGATGCTTTTATTGATTGTGAAAAGCAGGAAATGTACAAACACCGAGAGCTTTAGACCTCCAGCAGTCCAAGTCCAACCCCAATCCAAAGGCAAACATCTGCTCCACCTGCCCCCATTGGCTGGGGTTTAAAAGGCAGAGCTTCATAAAAAGGGTGGGAGGGACTTGGTGCTGGGCAGCCAATCGGCTTACAGAGACGGACACTGAACACCACCCAGCTGGTCCAAAGGAAGCTGCTCAAGCCTTCCGCTGGGCTGCGTGGGCAGAGCCAGGTGCAAGGACCCATCAACCATTGCTTTCTCATATGACACATTCACCAACATGACACGTTAACATCAAGTCACGAAAAACCTGTTCCACTTCCCTGCAGCAAAGCACCCCAGTCAAATGATCTCACACACACACACACACACACACACGTTGGCAAGAATGATTTTGAAGGTTTTCTCTTGGAACTGATATTTTTTTCCAGAAACCTTTTTTGCATTCAGATAACTTATATTCAAACCATCATGATTATAATAAAGTCAGCTGTCTTCGTGGATTAGGGAAGGGAGCGGGGAAAGGTAGGTAGGGAGTGCAGATCTAAAGAAAAAAAGGAAGCATTTACATTTAATTCCAAGATGGTGATAGGCAGGCCTTTTCTCAGCAGCTCTTTCCAAACATGGATAAATAAGAGTGTATGCTGTCCAGTCCCTCTCTGCTGGGAGAAAATGCTCCCTGCATTTTGACTGAAAAGGGGGATGAGACGGACAGCAACATCAACAAACACACACCCGACCAATGTTGGGGGTAGGGGGGGCAGTGTCTATGACAAATTGGGGCTAGGAGCAGGGCTGGTGTCCTGATTTGCTGCCTGGCTTCCTCGTGGTGGAACCTCGATAATGCGGGGCTTGTCGATGATGCGAGCGCGGCGATCACCTTTCTCTACGATCCCGATGATCCACGCTCCGCCCGCTGCCCCCTGACCTCCAGCTCCGGAGCTCTGACTCTTCATCTCTGAGCAAAACTTTGCCGCCTGCTCTCTGGGGAGACACACTAGCAGTCCGCCTAGAAGGGAAGGCGAGGAAGAGGGATTTCAGGTCAACACTGGGGTTATAATGATAATCACGTCACCGGATTACTGCACGTTTCCATACTGCGTTCGTTCAGATGTACAGACAAATAACATTCATTGTGCGTTAACCTCCTACCAGACGTCTCTGCTGACGTGCCCTGAAGAAGGCTGAACGCGTTTCCACAGGCTTTACTGATGGCAGCCATCTTGGCCAGGATTGGCAGGTTGTGGATGACAAAGGCCACCTCGTTTCGTTGCTGTGCTGCCAGGTTGTTGGCGTGCCCCAACAACCCGAAACCTGTCACGTCTGTTGCAGCGTGGGCCTGGAACTTGTGCATTAGGCCTGCCGCTGGAGACAGAAACATCAAAACGAGTTACTCAGATTGGACTAACTTTATAATGCATTTTATGGCAATTTGTCATTTTTTCCAACTAAATTAAAAACTGTAAGGCTGAAAGTGAATGCTGATCAGTGGTGCGGAGCCATACAGAAGCAGCTGTTACAGAATCTGCAGAACTTCAGAGCATAATAACCCAAGTGTAGTGCACCTGTGCGGTTTAGCGTTGCCATGGAGAACATGGCTTCCTGATAGGCCTCTTTAACTTCCTCTTTGGTGACGACTAGCTTGATCTTGTTCCACCGTTCAGGCTGGAGATATAAAAACAGAGACGGAGGACTGTGAGCACAGAAACACATGACGATAACAACAGATAATGTCCGTGTGAGCCGAGGCGAGAGGCCGACCTGATCGAGCCACTGGTGAGCGTTCACAGCCACCTGCGTCCCCAGAGGTTTAGTCAGAACCAAAACGTCGCCTGGTACGGCACCATCCGGCCTACAAAAAAAAAAAAAAAAAGAAAACGGTTGCATACTGTATCATTGCTGTCCTGGGAAAACCATGCATCTCCAAATTTGGTGATTTGAAATTTCCTTTCAATTAATGTGATTTAATCCACAACGAAAACGTGCCATGAGCAGAGATGCAGAGCCACAGCAACAGCTGGACTGACTCACATGATGAACTCGTTAGGCTGGCAGACGACGGATGCTACTCCTCCTACTATGATCCAGGGGTTGATCACCGTCTGGCCACCTGTCACAGACGTCCCTCCCTCCTCTGCTGCATCGCGAAACCCTCGAATCATCAGCGGCATCACCCGCTCACGGTCCTGTGTCAGACGCGCACATACAGATGATGCTGAAGTCTGTTAAAAGTGTCCGCTGAGCTCATTGAATAGTAGAGAGTACACAGAAGTGGCATCAACAAATAAAAGCAAAGACAACACCTTGGCATCCACCCATGAACACACACGATTCTACCTTGTCGTTCATCTTCTGGCTGACGCTCAGCAGCATCAGCATGTTGTCACACTCTGTGATGCCCATGGCGTAGAGATCACTGAGGACGTTAGCACACGCGATCCTGCCCTGAGAGTCGCACATACACACAGAGCAAAAACACTTACTGCACTGTTGTCATGTCTTAAAAATCATTATTTTAACATAGAAGATTCAGGTTGGAACCCGATTTTACTGCACCACCTCCAGCTTCAAGATGGGCCCGTGTTGCCCTTGTACCATTTTTCTTATAACTGTTTATAAATTTAACAAGGAAACGTTAACAGGTGGTGTAGGTCCAAGGTCCGTGTATCATCCAGTTACTTCATTCAGCCTGGATAACTAATGTTAATACTATAAAGAGCAGCCTAGCCCTGCGCTATATGAAGAGTGGACAGACAAAAACAGAAAAAACGATTATTGCAGGACTTAAAAAAGGAAAATGGAGTTGTGTTTCTGTCTTTTAAGAATGTAAGAGTGACAAGTACAACAACAAATTGAAATCTACAAAATGTGCTGAATGAAACCCCAGGATGGGGACATCTGTTGATGTCACTTTATGCATTACAGTTCCTGTAATCCGCTGCAACGCAGATTTGACCCGTTTTATAGTTTTTTTTTTTGCTTTTCCAGATTTAACAAAGAAAAATTGAATGAACGGATGGATACAAGGACTGTCCTTAGTAATCATTTGGACATGGACATAAACACACGTACAGCTCAGGTTACAAGCGCATTGCCATGTAATTTAGATTTTTTAAAAAACTGTCAAATTTAACAGAAAATTAGAATAAAATAATGACAAACATTACACAGTGCTTCCTGGGTTTTATAATAATCTTGTTTCATCCAGTATTCCTCACATTTGTCTTTCTGCAGTAGGAGGTTCCAGTATGTACATTACATCTTTTCCACAGAGACAAGATCGTTAATAGGGTTTGTGAAAAAGCACACGTTACATGAAGTCAGCATTTGGTGACAGTGCAACTACAGGACTTTAACAGCAAAAGCATCATAAGATACATATTGCTTATGGCACAGTAAACGCTGTGCACATGATTTGTGTGCAGACTCTGCCAAAAACCACATTTCTGTTGAGCTGTGACAATTCGTCAATTAACTGACTTGTCAATGGAAAATTACTATTTCCAACTATTTCATTTAACTGATGATTCAAGATCATTGGCAGATGAAACCAGCAAGTAAAGTCATAATTACCAACTGCAGATCTACAAAGTAGTGTGTACACATTTTTGTAAAAACGGTGTGCAGAGCATGGCGATTTACACACAAACCATTCACATTAAACACTACCGGTGTGATCTGGTGTCTGGACGGACGTCCTGCATAGTTTCCCAGCCAACGTTGGCAGGGTGGCCCTGGATGTGTCAGTGCTTCAGGGAGGGAGATACCTGCCAGCAACTCACCATCATGTAGGGATCCTCCACCAAAGGGTAGAAGAAGTCTGTGGTCTGGACCAGCGAGAGTCCTCCATGCCGGAGGGGAATCACACAGCAGTCCATCCCAACACCTGGACACACAGCACAGACTCTTACAGTACAGACCTGCACTAAACACGAGGTACTCAGAGTGTCAGTAGTGTGTGTGAGTGCATGAAGCCGTGCTGCAGGACGCTGAACAGCCACATGACCATCATCTGCACCCCCTGTAGGCTGCTTCCGTCCCCGAAGGACAGCTCAGGATTGCGAAACTGACTTGGAAAGGAAAATGCACTTTGCACTCACGAGCATCAAACATATTTGTGCTGAGTCATACCCAGCGTGACCTGGCAACTCACGGAACTTCAACGGAAGCTAACCAGGCTAGCTACGATGTAGCGTTGACACACACACGCACACTATTAAAAACACATTGCTTTTGTCCAACGAGCTGCAGCTAGCATAGTTAGCAACAGTTAGCCTAGCTAGCTGACGTGAGCCACCAGGGATTCTGACGGGACACGAAGCGCTCCGTTCATTCAGAGTGTGTTTCTCACCGAGTCGGGGGCCGGGCAACGGTTGGCCGAACTCCGCTGCTTGGTCTCCGGCCTTCCCGGTCCCATCGGCCCGGTCCGCCTCCAGTCCCGCCAGGAGTTTGAGCAGAGCCTCCTGCGGGACCTTGCAGCCTCATCCCTTCATGTCCGAAAAGCCTGTGAGACGGAACCCGCGCTCCAGGCCGTGCTCCTCGGGTCTGAAAGGCTTGTATCCGGGGGGGAAACACCCCCCGGGTCCCACAGCCTCTGCCGAGGGAGGCGGGGAAGTTGAGCCTGACATGCCTGCCCGAAGACCACTTCAAACGCACAACGCCAGTCGCGTACGCCGGTAAATAAAGGACGCAGGATGAATGGAGCGTGTGTCCGGCGGACGTTGCCTGAAACAAGAGACTAGTGTCAAGTTACCCAGAACAAAACCAATGCGACCTCCTGTCGGAACTTTCGCCGTATAAGGTCACACTGTGCGGGCTCACCAAAGATTCACAGATCGTGAACCACACACTTATACTAAGTGACTTGGACATTGGATTTGGATTGCTACTATATTAGAAAAAGGTAATTTAACCCCACAGCGACGGCAGAGTCGTCTGACATATTGGAGCAAAGTCTTATTTTGAAGGTGGAATGAGTAATTTCCGGCCGCTGTCCGTCTCGCTGTTTCACTTGACGCTCAACAAGACGGTTGTAAAGCGATACCATCTGCTCTCGCCGGCAGGTGTAGTAGAATTGCTCTTTATTTTTTTAATCGATCCATTTATATGATCGGAGATTATTCTTTAAAACGTAAAAGCACGCTGTTAGTAAATATGGTCTTTGTAACGAAGTTTTAAAGAACATCAATCATGAGTTCCCCCGAATCGTCGTAAATGGTTTCGTCGCAGTCACACGACGACAAAACCTTTTATATCCACGGACAAAAGTCACACATTGGCTAATGAATAACTGATTTATTTGGTAAACCTTCCAACAGTTATAAACAATATCTCGAATTACAGACAAGAGTCAAACGACGCGTACAGGACCCTCGGTGTCCTACCTTCAGAGAGATGAATAGCAACGATAAAACAGCATAAGGGGCACAAGAAGGGCTGTGCTGGATCATGGGTCAGGGTCAGGATCAGGATCAGGATCAGCATCAGAGCGAAAGCAGTGGTGCAGTAAGAGGGTACACAGGCACAGAACACAGAGAATGGCTACGTTCTTTCAACAAGAGTAAATCCATCTCTAATACATAATAATACGTTTTGAGGTAATGCAAACAGCAACATTCATGACCAAAACATATTTGAATATTCTATTTTTTTTTTTTTAAAGCTCACTAGGTTAATCACATTGTCATGTCTTTTCTCCTTTTAGGGGAAAAAGTGCCCCCTCTGAATTGTCAACCTTAGGCCCAATGATCACTGATAACATCTGGGATGGTGCAGTCAAAGTATACACACTTGCTCCACAGTACGTAGTTACCGCTTAAGTTGCCCCCGGAGTGAAGAGGGATGAGAAATAGGGCTGAGGCAAGATATCGGGGATCATGTACAAATACTGATGAGCGGGGGGGATAACTGGGAGTGGGAGAAAAAAAAGACAGCCGAGAAAGGCATGGAAAAGCTACAGCGGAGTTTGAATCCATGGAGCTGTTCTAGGAAGATACCATGTTGTCGTTCCTTTCTTTCATTTGTCCATCCTGTCATCTGATTGCCACATGTCCTGATTCCAACATATTCAATTGTTTTAAAGATGCACAGTATGTGTGTTTGCATGGTAGAGAGAGTAAAGTGTAACTATCAAACATGTTTTTCCAGGCTGTGCCTGGAGCTGGGAGCAGACACACCAAATATTGTATATGCCATATATCTGTATGTGTGTGTTGGTGTCACGGTGCTCTGAACTATACTCCTGTTACTGTATACAGTCCATGACATGTATCTGCAGCGTGTCCATATCTGGAGCCTGGTACTGGCACTTGGGACAACATAAATCTGGCAGCTCCTCAGCTCCAGCTGCCCCTTGATCACCGACTGGTACCAAACCCTGATTGCGGAACGAGGGGGCAGGGGGCACCGTGTTGAAAGCTGCACCAGGGAACACACCTAAGGCAAAGGGGAATGAAAGCGTGTTAGAACAACTTCTTACCAGAAAATACATTTATAAATGTGTGTCCCATTTGCTTTTGTCTTAAGGGCACCAGAAAAAGTCACTGCACAGTGGCCACTACAATAGCCCACTACTCAAAAACCATTTTCCTGTGTGTGCATGGGTTTCATTTGTAAAGCTGAGAGCATAGAGGGGCCTACAGGATAGCAGAGTCGATATCACGTGAATATTTGTTAACATTTTATTAAAATGCATGTGTAAATGTAAATGCATGCTGTCCTCCAGCGTGGTCACATCAATAACTTAACGTAACAACAGACTTTAATTCATGCATGAAAGACCTAAACAAATCGTATCACTTTACATGTACGTGCATGTTATTTTCGATGTGTGCATTTGTGTGTGTTGGATGTAATGTACCTTGTGGAGGGGGAATGAGTTGGGCCCGTGTTGGAAATTCTTCCTGGTGTCTCAGCTTCATTTGTTCCATACGTGCACTGAGGCAGAGGTGGACATAGACAGCCTTCATGTTTAATCGCGCTTTAATAAATGTCTAGAAATATGAATGTTTATTAACAAGCAGAGGTAGAAACGCTTCAGCACACAAGGGCTTTGTAACCCTGACGTGTCAGAACGTGCACACAGCAAGATAGACTATCGACTGTGTGAGCAGTGCATAAATGTCCACACAAATAATTATCATAATGGACATGGGCCTGCTGTTTTTTCTCCTTTCGGGGATTGTTTTTTCATTTTTTTACCGTGTTGTGGCATCATGTTTGAGCCTGTCAATCTCAGCCATGGCCTGAGTCAGCTGATCCTGCAGCTCCTCCTTCTTCTGGTTCAGCTTCTCCCTCGCTTCTCGCTCCGCTAGGAAATCTGCCTTGTAGATCTCAGCCTGGGCAAACACAACGACGGAGAGGCCGGGAGGGAGATATAACTTTATGCAGCCATTTTATTTAATTTCCATGTACCTGTATTAGATAAACAGGCTGATTTGTGCATCATGGACAAGTGACTCAGAGGACAGGCTTTAGGCTTTAGGTTAATAATGGTTAAAAGCTTCGAAAGCCACAGAAAGAATCCATACATGATAACGCTGATAACAATGTTAAGCTATTGACCTTATAAGCAGCAAATCTTCACATTTAAGCTGGAACCAACAAATTCATTCATTCATTCATTATCCATACTGCTTATCCCGAAGGGTCGCAGGGGGGGGCTGGAGCCTATCCCAGCTAACATTTGGGCGAGAGGCAGGGAAACACCCTGGACTGGTCGCCAG